>APFE031072642.1:179011-212081 GCA_000404065.3 Pinus taeda
TTGTTGGCTCAATCTTCTTTCATGCATCTTTGGTCACATGGAAATATACCAGTGACCCAAAAATCCTGAAGTGACCAACATCTGGCCTCTTATCTGAATAAGCCTCCTCTGGTGTCTTCATCTCAAGTATCTGATATGGGTTATGGTTTTGAACATAAACCAATGTGTTGCATGCCTCAGCCCACAAGTGTAGTGGTAGGCCCTAATCATGCACCATCGCCCTTGCTGCCCCTACTATGCTTATGTTCTTCCTCTCGGCCACCCCATTATGCTGAGGGTTATGGGGTGTCGTTAACTCCCTTTTAATCCCTTCTACCGCATAAAATTTCTTAAACTCATTTGAGACATACTCACCACCATTATCACTCCATAGAGATTTAACGTTCTTGTCTAACTCTTTCTCCACGAATGATTTAAACTCACAAAACTTTGTGAAAGTTTGATCCATTTTCCGCATGAAAAATATCTAGCATTTATGAGAATAGTCATCAACAAACATAACATAATACTTGTGTTTGGCCGTGGATGTTGTCGAGAATGGTCCACACACATTTGAATGGACTCGCTCTAGAATAACCTCTGCTCAACTATCTCTGTTGTGAAAGGATGGCTTGGTGTATTTTCCCAAAATAAATCCCTTGTTACACAATATTTTATCATGCCTCCTACACTTCTCTATGTCGTACCCCGAAGTGCCTGAAACTTGGCAATCATGTAGTGTACCCATCTTGATATGCAATTCAGATCCTCCTTGTAACAATGATGGAAGACATGCCTTGAACCTTCCCTGGAGAAGTAGTCTCTAAAACCCTAATTTCAGGGTAAGCACGAATGTAACACTGACAACTAGTGTTGGTCGCGAGTTGAACTATATTGGCCTCGTGTTTCCAATGCTCTTTTTACTTGGATACCCACACGAATCCCTAAAAGGAAAGTTTTCCCAAATAGGATAAAAAGCTTCATGATCTAGAGGCTTCTAGAACGACAAGATGGAGGTTGTTCAGTGTAGATGTGGTCGAATTCTCCCAGTATTGCCATTTGATCTTATCCCTATGTGCTAGCTCCTTGAAATGAGGGTCTTCTCCTATATTTGGAGATGTCCTAACTCCCTTTCCATACCTATTTATTTATCCTCTCCCATTCCCAAATGGTTGATCTTTGGTTATTTGCACCCTTATGCTGAGATAGTTCCTACATGCTACTCATTTGGTTTGGAGAAGGAGTGCTTGGAGAGGTTGAGCTTAGACTTGGACATTCTTTCAAGGAGATATTATTGACATCAAGGCTTGGTTGTATGCTTCCTCCTTTATTTCAATAATATATACAACTGTCGGTTCACTTTCCATAAATGTTTGTGTTAATGCATCATTTATCTTAATGCTTCTTGATCTTTTAAGTGGATTACTTTCGATTATGCTTTTTGTACTTGTATGCTTTTTTGTGTATTTGATCTCTTGTGCAGGTATCCAAATGTTGTGAGAAATAGAGCTAAGCTTGAGGTGCAAGTGATTCGAGGTCTTCAAAAATGGAGTACGTTATTACATCAAAACGAGGTAGGTTATCTTCCTATACTCTCATTTTGATGGTAATTTAGGAAAGTGTCTTGTAGATTGTCAAGTAGGTTGCTAGTCCCACTCATTGGGCTAGAGGGATCATCTTTGTCCGTAGAGAGGATTTACCTATACAACACCCCTTGCATGTACCAACTTGCTCAAGCGTACCTTTGGGAAGACCAATAGATCTTTGTTGCAATATCTTCAAAGCCCCATGATGCAAGTGGCCCAATCCCCTATGCCACAATTCGCTAACATCTCGGCTATGCAACCTTTCTAATTTTGTGCTCAAAGCAGTGCACTCCTCTACCTCCAGATTATATATATTCTTCACCCAAATCCCTATATTCTTTACTTGACCCGTGGCTATGTGTCGAAGGAACACCTTTCCTTTCGAGAAGATCACATCATAGCCTCTATCCTCAAGTATATAAATGGATACCAAGTTCTTCTTCAACCCGGGCACATACATAACATTCTTCAAGGTAAGTGGAGCCCCATGCTCCCTCTGAAAAGTAACCGTGTCCAATCTAGTAACACTAGACTTCCTGTCGTCACCCATCTCGATCTGCATCTGGAGATTTTTCTCCTCTAAGTCACTGAAGAACTCTTTGTTGCCAATCATGTGGAATGAAGCTCCACTTTCTAAGTACCATACACTTCCCATCATTGATGATGCCATGCATGAAATGAGGGAAAATTCCAATTCAAATTGAGAGGCCAAAGCCTCACCCGCTGCTTCTCCTGGGGACTTTTTCTTGGACTTCTTGAGTGGACAATTTGTAGAAAAATGGCCCAGCTCATGACAATGAAAGCACTTAACTTTCGTCATTTCTTTCTTCTTAACTCCATGATAAGAATCCAATTTGGAATGGGAAGTTTTCCCTTTCCCCTTCTTTGCCTTAATCGCTAAGGCACGGTTCTCTTCATCATCAGTATTTGATGAAGAGCCATCCCTGGTGTTCCTCCTTATCTCCTCCTACATCAAATCCGACCACAATCGTTCCCAATCAGGAAGCTTCTCCTGGTCATTAACATAGTCCTGATAACTATGCCAACTCTTTGGGAGTCCTAGAAGAGCAAGACTCACTATATCATCCTCGGCAACCGTGATTCCAACACTTCCAAGTTCATCACGACACTAAGTGAACTTGGTCAAGTATTTTGGAATCATCTCACCTTTCTCCATTTTGATTTTTCGAAGTTCGTCCTTCAATGCCATTTTCCTTTGGTCACTATTGTTCTGATACAAGTTCGTCAATGTTTTCCACATAGAATACGGAGTTTCCTTGCCATAGAGACTCGAGACAATGTGGTCTCGAACTCCCTCAAGGATTATCCACCTCGCCTTTGCCACACACTTCTTCCATTTAACCAAATTCTGTGCATCTGATGTTGTTGTCTTAGGAATTTCTTGATCAACGAATTCCTTCAAGCCATTATCCTCTAGCATAGCCTCCTTTTTGTTCCCCCCAGGCTATAAAATTTGAGCTGCCTTCCAAGGCATACTCGAGCTGCAAACCATAGAATGCCATCTTTCGATCTTGAAGTATGTATTGCAAATTTTAATTTCACCTTTAACCCAAAACTCAAAGCTTTGAAATCTCCTCTGGTATATTGTTCTTAGCTCTAATACCATGTAGAAAATCTTATAGATTCACAAGCTTATACAATGTACTAAAGCACAGGACAATAATCCACTTCTACTTTCAACCAACAGAAGCCAATAGATCGATGAAAACAATAAGAACAAGAAGAAGATAAATCAATGGCACATAACACAATAAGTATCTAGGGAAAGCCACTACTCAAAACCCATTTATCTATATTGCATATATCAGAAATATGAGTGAAGATACAAAGCTTGTTCTCACTAGAACAATTCCGCACAAGTATGTTCAACTCTCTCAGCTCACAAGTTATCTCTTGGCCAACACTTAGCCAATTTTGCAGGTCTCCAAGCCCCTAATCTCTTACATTCCTAGGATGAATAGCTCGTATTTAAAGGGAACTCATGCTTCCAAATCTACACAATCCAAACATAGGATCAATATTTGATGCATGCATGATATTTACACTCCAGTAAATAATACAACTAAGAGTACATTGTCCTTGCACTCTAGTCTCAACTAAGTATTTCTTAGAATCAACATGCATGATTTTCTGATGAGGGAATCTTTAGTTAACTAGAGTGACACTTGTGGCTCCATTAGTGCACCAATTGACTATTAACTCTCTATTAGTTCCACAAACAGTTTGGAACTAATTTAACTGAACTTATCTCAGTAAATTGAGTGATCTAATTTCCAACCCAATTTAAACTCATACTGGACACCTAAAACTTAGGAAGAACATATACATGACTACATAAAGACTTCTAACTCGAAATTCCTAAGTTAATTAAAATTTATTAACTATTCACAAGTTGCTATGAGAATAGAATTCAATTTTAATTCTTATTTTAATTCAAGGACAAATTAAATTGGAATTTCTTGTTGCCATTTCTCAACACTCCCTCTCAATAAGAAAAGGAAAGATTGTCGACAGACTAGGGGGAGAACAAAGATGCAAGATTAAAGTGCATCTGATTTTTATGAAATCATATTTAGCATTAGAAGTGAGTAGGAAGCAAAGGATACAAAGAGAAAAGCAGAGGAAGAGAGAAAAACAGAGGTTGCAGGAAGCAGAACAAAAACTAAAGGAAGAATGGGAGCAGAGGAGGAAAGAACAAGAAGAGAAGCATAAGCAAGAAGAAGAAGAAAGGAAAGGAACCATAATAGAATGAAACAATGCCAATACATGTTGAAGATAAAGAAAAAAACCAGCCAACAACTGAGGAGGAGGGTGAAAAGATGCAGGATTGGGAGCTTGCTCGGCAGATTGAAGACTTGATTGAAGTTACAGATATGGAGTTGGAATTGGAGCTGCAAAATGAAGATGTTGACCTGATTTTGAGTGCACCATAGGTCATCATTCAATATCCATCACCTCCAATAGTAGAGTTAGCTCCAAGCGAAGAAGGGGATGTTGTTCCTCTTGATGATGGTCCGGTAATGGACTTGTATAACCTATTTTATGATGAATTCCATAAGAGAATTGTACAAGCACGAAGAAAGAATTTTCCTGATGATCATGCATCACCTGCATTCATTAGAGAAAGGGTGATAGTGGTGGACACCAGGAAGAATCAAAATTCCATTGCTGAAGCCAACTTAGCCTTTACAGAGAATGGGCAATTGGCACAAAAGTTACAAGCTTATAGACAAGAGGCAGAACAGCTCCGTGCAACAATATAAACATAGTTTCCACACAGTTCTACTTGGAGGAGATGAGAGAAGTGATACTTGTTGAAGTATCAACACTTAGAGAAACTATGCGGAACCTCTATGAGGAGTTTGTGATGGTACATAAAGAAGTTGTTTGTTTGCATGGCCTACAACAATAGAGAAAATATTTTGTTAAAACTATCAAGAACGTATAAGTTTCCATTACCTATGTGCAAGAATGGACAATGTGATACAAAGAGGCACCGCTTGACTTGGGGAAGAAAATGAAGCCACAGGTAGAGCTAGAGAGAGCGAGATTTGGAATATTGATTCAGAACAACAAATAACTCGCCTCATTTATTGGTAACATTCAAGCCTCATATGTATGGTTATTCAGTAGTTTGGATGTCTTGCTAGAAACACACAAGATACCATCAGTTGGCTCGTTCACCAAAGCCAAACCCAGGAACCAAGTTCTGTAGGAGGTCGAAGAGTACTTGGAGCGGCTGAGATAGATTTACACCAAGGAAGATTTGGAGCTGAACAGATTGAACATGCATAACTACATCGGTGGTCCTATCCAAATTAGAAAAATGATGCTCATGCTTCAGAAGGAAGTTGAAATTGGTTCCAATTCATTGTACTTGGGTGCCATGGAGGCTAGAGTCCGCTTTCAGCTGAGCACCATCACGCAGTTTGGGGATGTCATCGCATAGTACCAAGCTTGGCACCAATATGTTACCAAAAAGCATAAAGTGGAAGTTGTTGAGCTATAGTTCTCCAAAACTCAAGCATCATAGTGTTTTTTCTTGTTAGGTTGTCAAGTTGTCTCTACCCTATTTTGTCTTATATGGGTACAAGTGTAAATTGTAACATTATTTGTAATTATTTTGTAAGTGAAATTCCAAGTCTCAATATTGGAATATGAAGAGTCATGATGTAATGTAATGAGTCAATTGAAAGAAGTTGAAGAGTCGTGCGGCTAGTCCAAAGGTCACAAAGGGGGGTTGAAGGGTCATCCACCAACTTGTTATCAATAAAACCTCATAACTCATGTAGGGGGATTTTGGGAGCCAAGATTTTGGCTAGGCTTAGGCTTAGGAAGAGTTTGGGAGTTTTGTGAGAGCCTTATATTCTCCATAGCGTAAAGGAGTACACTTCTTTGGAGGAGTAGGTGTTGCTGACTTTAACTTTCCACTATTTGGGCTAGTGGTTTGTCAATGGTGTGTGTATGATTGAAATATTCACTTTCAATAAAACTCAGAGTCGAAGCTTTCATGCTTATGTTGTGAATATAGTAAGACTATTCTTGTTGTATTTGCAATGTATGTTATTTAACTTATGCTCACGCTTATGAACTATTTCATTTGCATTTTTACAAATCTTGTTAAACACGTGTTGTTGTATTAATTCATCACCTTAACTTGTGGACTATTCCACATGTTAGCTCGTGATGTCATTAGGCTCATGTGTTCCTTTTAAGCTATGTACTATTACAATATTCTAAGGGGCTCACTCTCTTTTACCTTCGTGTGTTGGAACAATTCATGCATCACACTTGACTATCTGTAGGGTCACATACTTGTTCTCACCAAAGACATCATGCACCACTTTATGTGTATTTGCAACCAAGGCAAATCATTAACACCCAACTGTTGGGACCCCTACTCCAAACGGTGTGAGGTCTAGTTGGGACTTCATATCGGGGAGATCTCCTGAATATTGGTGGTTCCAGCACCATCAACAACACCCTATGACCTTCTTTCCTCTTGTACACACACCAGATCAATTCCCCAAATCTAGAAAGCATCCATTGCCTTCTCTTATCTTCAGCCTCGTACACACACTAGATCAATTGCCCAACTATAGCAAGAATTCAATGCCTTCTCTTCTCTTTGAACTCATACACACACCATATCAATTACCCAACAATGGAAAGAATTCAATTCCTTCTATTCTCTTTACCAAAGCTAGCTCACATGAGAGTCTTACAAATAAACAAGCACTCTTAGTGGCATGGAAAATATATTTTTCCACACATTCTCTTTGAATCTGACATGCTGGATTGGTTGCCCCACTCTAGAAATAATCCAATGGTGGATTTGTATGGGATATAGGGATATATACGCTCATACTACCCCATAAATATGGGCAATACCAACCCCAGTAGTCTTTTTTCGATAGGAATATAGGTGTATCTCGCACCTTTGTAGGCCAAGGTAGCTCCCAATCTCGGGTGGCCTACTTGTCCTAAGACAAACCTAGATAGTCCCATAACTACTTGTCTAGTCACATGGGCCTAGAAAATCCCATGCTTTCATGTCCCAACAGATCACATGGGCCCAAACAGTCCCATATCTACCTGTCCCAACACATTACACATCACATGCACATATACACAATGTACAACATAACACATATACATATACACATGATAAAACACAATGAATACACATGGTATAACACATCATGTACATAATACACATGGCATATTACAACACGAGCACAACAATATTGAACATCCAGAGACGACATTGTCTCTATCCACATGCACCAGGAAACACTGCCTCTAGTGCCTTTCCTATGCCTTACCGAATGCATCCAGGGATCACAATGTATATATCCACATAATGCTAGGAAACATTGCCTCTAGTGTCTTTCTCGTGCCTTACAACATACATACACAACCCAAATCCTAGGTATGTGGTTTCTTTCATTATCCATGTTTGTCACAACATGTCGTAGATCACATTACTATTTTTCCACTGATATATCCTTCAACATTCCCTGCTCATAACATAAACATGGCATAATTATGGAATTTTAATCACATAAATCACCCAGGGCTACCTCTTTCCCAATATATTCCTCACACACTGGGGATATTTTCATGCCATCCATATCATCATTCTCCCACAAGAATGATTCCTAACAAGAACCTGTCATTCACAATGGCATACACACAAACACACACACATCAACATGAACATATTACATATTTGCATAAGTAAATAGACTCATGGTTAAGAGAACCTCCTATGCTGCCATATCACTATCCATTATCCCCCCACAAATGAAACTAGTCCCTTAGGATGTCATAGCAATGTCTACTCAGTTATGGACATACATATATACTTTCCCCTTTTTTCATCTTGATTCCATCATCAACAAAATTTAGCTAATATTTTTGTATGTCGTTATTCACATAGGTGGTTTCTATCTTGTGTAAAATTTCATTCATGCTTGCTATCATGATTTAGGAGCAATGCTCCTGCTTACACGTGTGATGCCTCTTCCTAGTCCATCCTGGACTTGCTTTGCATATTGCCATTTATGCCAAGCACTAGATACCCCATTTTATTTATGCATGGGATTACTTTGTCGCATATCCCTGTTGGATTTCACACAATCCATTTTTATCATCGGTAGTTTATCAACTTGTACATAATTTTGTTCTTACTTGCGGCCATATTTAGGGGCAGTGCTACAACATATGCTAGTGATGGTCTTTTTTTACCCATCACCCAAGACAAACCTTTCTCATTTTTGTGTTTGTGCTCTTTATTTATGTGTAGGGCCTCCTTAGCTCTCTTACTAGAGCTTTGTGGCTCCTTTGCCACACCTAACAAATGGTCCTGTTAATTTTTCATAGGGCTATATTGTTCTTTGCTTTGATAATTACATCTCTTCATTAACACATTAAGTTCACCCCATAACATCATAACATTATTCAGATTTACATCATTATTCATCATCATATGTAACTGTGTAGAAAGAACAATATCATCATCATCAATGCAGCAAAACATAAAAGGAATAATAAAAGAAAAGCATTCACACATAGAGACACTAGAACTGGTTGGAGACCGGGGAAAAACCCACTATGGGGAAAACCATTTCAAATTCTTCTTCTTAGTAGATTGTCATCAAATGATACAGCAAAAGATAACACAATGATCCATATCTTAATCTATGCAAATAACCAACAAAACAACTACAACATCCTTGAAATGAACCCAACAATGTATATACTCAAAACCCTGATTCTGAAGTATGTAATGAATTGTCACTATTTGCAGTCAATAACCCAACCTTGTGGTCACTGAGTGAAATCTTTGGAAGACTAAGATTTCATATTTTAGTTCATGGTCACACAGAGGAGGAGATATGCAAGCGACTAAGGCTACACAGTCACTCTCTTACACCTAGCAAACGAGTGAATGAGGTCAGATTTGGACTGCAGAAACCCTAACTCCTAGTCACATGCATAGTGAGTTGTCTGTATGACTGGAAGGCTCTAGTAGCATGCATGAGCATTTGAGAGAGTGACTGTAGTCATGATCCTTATATGTTGTGCCTGCGATTGTGGCCCAAAATCCTAGATCGGAAATGTGAGCTTCAGACCCTGCAATTTCACCTTAGAGTGAATTTGATCCTCTGCGAATGAGCCTTAGACCTACTTGAGAAAAAAGAAAGATAGACGAGTGTCTCATGGTTGTGTATAAATGAGGTAGAGGTCTCTTTTATTTATAGACTTCTTAGATGATCCACTTTTCTTTAGGGCCAACCTTATCAAATATGCACATGTGGGTTTCTTTCTTCATAATTACACTTTCCCTTATCTGATTTGAGTGATATTTAGGTCGATTTTGTTTCTCTCAAAAAGAGGAATTCAATGAAATCATTATCTCCATCAAGTGAGTTGTCAAAAGTGGAATTTTACTGTATTTGTATATTTTTAACACTCCCTCTCAACTAGGGAGAATTACACCTACCAATATCATACCATCAATCATCATGTCATCTTGTCATCATATCAAATTCAGTCTCAATTATCTCATCATCTTGTATCATCACTATTAATCTCTATTAGTCTTTTCCTTATTCTCACTTATCACTTGGTTGTTCCTGCTAATGTGTTGAACATTCTCAAATATAAAAGAAGAAGATTTTTGACATCGAAGGGGAGCTCAATCTACCACTCTTTGTCCATCAGGATACTACTCGGAATCTCTACCAATAGGATACTACTTGGGGATATTGGAAGTGATCTAAATCTAGAATCTATATCATCATCAAAGAACATACCATCAAGGGAGCACATCTCAACCTGAAACCACATAGGGGAGCTCAATCTCAACTCGAAATATCATTGGGGAGAAATAGGATATCCAAACACATAGGAGAGAACATATCAACCCTGGCATCACATCGGGGAGCTCATTCTCAACCTGAAATCACATAGGGGAGAAAATCTCAACCTAATCCTATTGCCTGTCGATCTTCCCATCGATGACTCTAAGAAATCCTGTGGCAGAACACTTGCATCATAATTGACTTGGGTTGCACACCCCAAGTAGACTCTCAACCCATTGACCAGATAGGGAGCGTTATTCCCAACAAGCCCAACTTGTGGGTATGATGCAAACTGGGGTATACTCTGCAAATATCAAGATAGAGTGAGCTACTAGTCCAACCCTGTGGGTAACACATAGGGGTGATACCCTATTGTCCAAAGTTCCCTCAACCCCAGGAGCCCTCTATCTCAATTCCACACTCTGGGGGCTCAAATGGGGGAGGAAGAGTTGGCTTAGTGTCCTCGATCAGTGCTGCTCCCATCATACTCATATCTGGTAATCATCATGTTTGAATAGTTGTCTCCTATTCATACAGACATCAAATTAAATATCATATTAGAACAAATATATATATATCTATATCTATATCTCTTATTATAATATAAATATATATAGATAAATATATATATAATATATATATATATATAAATATAATAATAAACTATATATATATATATATATATATATATATATAATATATAATATGTATAATATAGAATATATATGTATGTATGTATGTATGTATGTATGTATGTATGTATGTATGTGTGTATGTATGTGTGTATGTGTATATGTATATGTATATGTATATACATACATACATACATACATACATACATACATATACACATATACACATACACATACACATACACATACACATACACACACACACACCAAGGAGGTGCCAACCACAAGCCTAAGCTTGTCTTGTACAACAACTTTGTCTCAATATATGAAGGTATCTCAGTCTCAGCTATATGTGATATTCTTTGCCAATCAAATCCACTTAATGTCATCGCAATGTATCCATGTCATATCTAGATCCTGATCAGACGACTCTCCAAGGATCTTATTCATCTTGCCACATAGCTAGCCATGTTAACAACATTGTATTCAACCTCAATCATGCTACGGACCTCTCACCCAAGATATCATGGTAGATCTCATACCAAGGAAACATCTAAATGTGCTCATCAATAATAATCCCAAACATCATCAGTTCATCCATGTAGTCACATATCGTAGAATGAATATCTCAGATAAAAAACAGATCGTCCCATGCAAGCATGTCGAAGGATGCTCGGTAACAACTCTGTGTGAGTGAAGCGACTCAATCATGAAATCATTTAGGTTCTATGCACATCATATATGTATATGGATAGGTGTTCAAAATGGAACATCAATGCTTCAATCAACTATTTGTTGCCAAGATGCGTTCAACAATATTTCTTCACAACATCTTGAAATTAAATCGAAGTGTCCAAGGATTTACATTTCCACTTTCCAATACTTCTTCAATAGCTTCACAATATAAATTATCTTTTCCCAACTTCAGAAATCAATTCATCATGCCATGATTCATCATTTCGAATTTTAGAAGCCATCTCCCTCTTACTTAGATCATCAGAGGCTCATTACCTATCAATAGTACACCATCAATATATAAAACCAAAAACAAAATCAAAGTCATACCTTGGAACACTTCTGAAGTAGATGTTTGGATCAACACATCATCCTAACTTCACCAGATAACTATCAGTGCGGTCATATCAAGATCGAGGAACTTGATTCATATAAGGCTCTCTGCAAACATAATACTTTTGCAAACCAATATGCTTAGACTCACAATATTGTACAATCAAATCAGCTAAGTTAGCTTATCAAAGTTTAGATTCCAGATCATAACCAATATAAAAAAAAAACATCACAATATCATAGTATCAGATTCTTTAGACTAGGTGATAGATAGAGCTCTCATCAAGTCATGACTTCATCTATTATCATGTCAACAATTTGTCATAATCAATATCAAACCAAAATTCATCAAGTCATCCTTATGATCATAACATAAGTCATTAGATGCAAATGTATACACCAAGAATAAGTCATGTAGGCTCCATCCATTTATCATGAGGTTACTTCATACTGAATCACATCTATTAATACTTCAACTATTGTGCTAAGAACAATGAGGCCAATACAAAACCATTATCAAATACCAATATTGGTCATTGGAAGTTACTATGCTCATATATCATTATCATCAAGGAAAATCATCAATTGTCAAGTCAAATCATTAGTCATTAGGTCAAATCTCAATTTTCTATCATAGTGAGATCTATAGTCTAGAACATATCAAGTCAAAGTTCATAATTCATTATCAAGCATTATGCCAAAACTCCAAACACTGCTCATCTATATCAATCAACCAAATCACGTCAAACTCTTGTAGCACAAACTTCAAGCATAATGACATATCTATATGTATGTCCCAGTCACATGCAAATACAAGTTCAGTATATATATTCATATTATAGTAAACATTCAAGCTTTCTTGGTCACAAATATTTTTGTTGTCTGCTCCACATCTATAGGACTAACATCCTTCAGGTGAACATCTAATTTCATGCACAAAACTTCATTTTTGTGTCCTACAGGCATAGTCACACCCATGGTCCTTCCTTTGTGCGGTTGGGATATTACAGTCACACCCTTCAAGATGTTATACGAGTGACTGTGGCTTCCCAACTGCCAAACCCTATCTCAAAATTGTCTCAGTGTCTCAGTCGCCCATAAGCTTGCCTCTGTGCGGTTGGGAGGCTATAGTTGCACATGTAGCCTTTATTTCATGTGACTGAGGCTTAGAGTAAGAGAAAACTCTCTCACCTCATATTATAACTTTTCTATAGATCAACAATGTTAGTTATTGATCTATTCATGTCCATAAATCATGCTTTAGTTGTAAATAATATACATATAATGAAAATTATAATAGTAGTAAGGATCTTATGGAGAGATTCTCCCTCTAAATGAGAAGCCACTTCAGTCATCTTCATTCAAGTTATCAACATGTCTATAATATTGCCATGCATTAGTAGATATGTTAGATCATAAAGTCAGACTATATCACATATTCATCATGGTCATATATGTTAGCATCAACTACTTCACCATTACATCATGAAATCGATCTTTCATTAAGGGTTAGTGTCAAATACATAATAGGAATAGACTTCAAGAATCATGATCACCACATTAGTTCTTTGTCACATAACTCAATCCATCAAGTCAGGGCATTCAATTTTACCATATGCCATAATTACTAAGCACATCAAAGCATAACCATGGTCAAAAAAATATCATGAATATCACTCTCATTGTTACACTTCTATCATCATGCTTTTCACAAATAATATCAATAGTATCAAGTTACCATCTACTAGAATCAAGGTGCTAGCCTTTTATGGAATTAAGATATCCAAAATGATAGATGTTAGCCAAATGTCAAGTATACCACTATATCAACGATCAATATTAAGTAGCTTAATAGAGTCAAGAAATTCATCATGTCTAAAAGTTAACATACTTGTTTACTATCAAGGGAACCATTTCATTATAAGAACCTTGAATACAAATCATTTTTCATATGCATGCATAAACCATTTGAGAAGGAGACATTCTCATCATACCTTAGGGCTTACCTTGCCATCCTATATTGAAACAATATACCATGCATACTTTGTAGTATTCAAATACATGTGCATATTTTCATTTGACATAGGCATCTTGTAACACTTTGTCACCTTTTCATCAAGTGCCTCTTTACCTTTTCCAACTCTAGCCATCTTTCCTACATATCAAATGTTCCTCAGAAGGATCCACTTATCACATCTCATTAAGGATGTAGAAACATCCATATACTCAAATATACATGCAGAAAGTATAAGTAATGATTAAAAAAACAATCAAATCAATAAGTCTAAACAAAAGTAAGGACATAAAGAAGCATCATAAATCAGGAAGAACTTATATTCAATGAGAGGTGATCCTCTCCCTCTTGAACCAACCTTCAAGAGTCATCACTATCCATAGTCCACTTGATTCCTTCACTAATTCAATCAACTTTATCAACAACCAGGCCTACTAGAGACTATCCCATCTAGGGCTTCACCAAATCTATCACAAGTGCTTGAGCAACTTCACATTGATCATGTTAGGTTTCATATCTCATATATTTTCCATAAACCAGGCTTTCCCTCAAACCCTAACCTCATAATATCCATCAAACCATAATACACAAATTACCTAGGGTTATCTTCAAACCCTAGAATTATTTTAGGTCTCCTCTATCTTCTCTTGCTACCATCAAAAGTGTCTCCATGGGGGTGATCTCCATGACTTTTCTTCAGCCCACCTCTGATACCATGTTAATTTTTCATAGGGTTGTATTGTTCTTTGCTTTGATAATTACATCTCTTCAATAACACATTAATTTCACCCCATAACATCATAAAGTTATTCATATTTACATTGTTATTCATCATCATATGCAACTATGTAGAAAGAACAATATCATCATCATCAATGCAACAAAACATAAAAGTAATAATAGAAGAAATATATTCACACATAGAGACACCAGGACTGGTCGGAGGCCTCGGAAAAACCCACTATGGGGAAAACCCTTTCAAATTCTTCTTCTTAGTATATTGTCATCAAATGATTCAGAAAAAGAGAGCACAATGATCCATATCTTAATCTATGCAACTAATCAACAAAAAAGCTACAACATCCTTGAAATGAACCCAACAATGTATATACTCAAAACCCTAATTCTGAATTCTGTAATGACTACCATTGTCTGTAGTCAATAGCCAAACCCTGCGGTCACTGAGCGAAATATTTGGAAGAATGAGATTTCATATTTTAGTTCCTAGTTGCATGGATAAGGAGATATGTAAGCGAATAAGGTTGCCCAGTCGCTCCCTTAAGCCTAAAAAGAGAGCGATTAAGGTCAGATCTGAACTGCGAAAACCCTAACTCCTAGTTGCATGCATAGTGAGTTGTATGTGTGACCGGAAGGCTCCATTCACACACATGATCCTATGAGAGAGAAATTGTAGTCGGGATCCTTCTATGTTGTGCCTTTGATTGTGGTCCAAAAACCTAGAGTTGAAATGTGAGTTTTAGACCCTACAATTCCACCTTAGAGCGATCCTAATCCTCTGCGGACAAGCCTTAGACCTATACAATCCAAAAACAAGATATAAGAGTGTATCACAGATGTTTCTAAATGAGGTAGAGGTCACTTTTATTTATATCCTTCCAAGGTGGTCCACTTTGCTTTAGGGCCGATCTTATCAAATATGCACATGTGGGCTTTTCTTCATAATTACACTTTCCCTTATCCAATTTAAGTGATATTTAGGTCAATTTTGGTCCTCTCAAAAATAGGAATTCAATGCAATCATAATCTCATCAAGTGAACTGTCCAAAGTGGAATTTGAATGCAGTTGCATATTTTTAACAAGTCCCAAGCCCCCCACCCAAGCATGAAAAACAAAAGGAAAATCCAAAGAAAAAGAGGGCAACAGTAAAAAGAAATAAATTCATGACAACAATCATAAAATCATGAAACAAAATAGCTTGGCCATACACAATTCAATAGTTAAAAGGACAATTTAATATGAAATCATTCAATGAAAATAAAACATAAAAAAATCAACCACCACAACAACTCAATCCCATGAATTCTGATGTTTTCAATTCTTCATGAATAAGATTGAGCCCAAGCCTTCTTTAAGCTTTAATGGCAACCTTTTTAGATTTTTGGTGCCCCTCCAATTTTTCCCTAGGGGAATTCCTTCAATGCTTATCAGAGGGTGTTGAGGGAATGCCCCTTTTCTTCTTTCTCTTCGAGCATTATACCCTATTATCTCAAGTGTTTGAGAGCTTTTATAAGTTGCTATCCTGTTATTGTACCGAGTCTCTTTATGCATTGCCACATACACTCAGTTGTTAGCATCATCAATGTCATTCACATATTAGTTGTTGCATTGTCATGATATACCAAGCATTGTTATCACACAAAAAATGATCACCTAGCTATTTCTTACTAGGTTGATTGAAATACACCATGTAGGATTAATTTTACCATGGTAAAACCCACTTTCACCATAGGAAAAAAATTTAGTAAACCATTTTTCCTAAATTAGTTCTCATCTACATTCAAAAACCCCCTGAAAATAATTAAATAAATCATTATTTATTTAATATTCTCTATAAATAATTATTTTTATTTAATTATTATTATTATTAATTTTTTTTACTTGAAGACCTTGGAATAATTAAATAAATCACTATTGATTCATTATTCCTTATTTATTCCATATTTTAATAGTTATTTCAAATTCATATTTTCCTTAATTCTCACAAAGTGATTAATAAATGATTTTTATTTGTTAATTACTTCAACCACTTTCTAAATAAAGAGATTTGACCATTTTTAATATCTTTTCCCTCTCAAAAAATATAATAAAATATTCTCAATGGATATATTTTCATTTAGTCAATAATATTTTATTATTTTCTAATTCCTAATTTGGCTTAATACTTTATTATATTTAGAGGGTTTTCTATTCATTTTTCACAATGACCATTTTCATCGTCAACATTATCGCCTCATAACATTTGAGCTCCCACTTGAGTTCAAACACCATTTTTTGTTTTCTTCCTATTGTAAACTCCGAGATAGAAGCACACTATTGAAGCACAAGAACAAGAGAAGGACCCATCCCACAGAGGGGGAACTATAGACCCATGTTGTAATTTCTTCTCACTAGGTGTGTTAGTAAAATTATCATTTGATTAAGTCCTTCATTTGGTTATTGCACTTTAATTTCTATTGTTATATGTTTATGTTTGCAAGATCTATTGTGTTGCAGGGTTTTTCTTCATGTTTATTTGCATATCTAAAGCATAGAAGCAACCATCTTTTGTTGTTAGAGTTCTAAGTCACTTATAACTTAAGTGAAGGGATATTTTCTCAGTTGCAGAAATAATTCACACTAACAAGCATGTTTTCTTATAGCTGCACATATATCTCAATTTATTCATTAGTTACATGTCTTAAAATCCAGGACATAATTGGGCATACTTATATCTTAGCATAATTTTCAAAATCAAAATTTTCATGTACATGAGCATATCACCATTAATTATAGTCAACCTCCTTACTGAGACCAACATTGTAAAATTTTAAAGAAGATTAACCTTTTTAATTTCAACCAACAATATCAATTTTAGAGGCTAGCTGTAACACACCCCCTCCTAATCCTAGGCCAATCCAAGGTTAGAAGGATGTGGTTACTATGATAAGCCATCTTCCAAGGTCCTATTATGAAACGGGTTTCTAATATTTTTTACCCTTTCAACATATTCAAAGCCTAACACTAATGAAATCATTGCATTCATTTCATTGAGACCTTTCTAACAATATAAAATTTGTCTCAGTCTGACTATTAGATCATAAGTTATTGCCTCCAAAGTCTCCATGAGTATATTGTGCCACATTAGCAAGCCCTACCACACGAAAACCAAATGGAACTGGTTAGTGCACACGTGGAATCCAAGTCATATATATATATAATATATATATATAAATATATATATATATATATATAATATATAATATAACACCCATTTAGGTGTTTCTTATGGTCCATAGGCCCCTTCATATATGTCATCTCATCGTAGCTTCCTTGCCCTTAGTACTCCCTCTTCTTCTTGAAAACCCTTGAGGAAGATTATTTATATAGTGTTGGCCCATCCTCTAGCACATGCTACAGACCAGGTGGGTCCCTCGAGGACACATCAACTTAGAGCATTTATTTCGACAATTCCTTAAGGATGATGCTTCGCTCAACTTCTAAGAGTGATTGTCCTAAGAAAAAATTTCTCTCTATACTTAATGGGAATCCATGTTTGTTTATCACCTCCTCGAATCCAATTCCGCAGAGGTTTCCTCATGGGCGTTCTTTTGAGGTGCCCCCTTTGATTTATTTTGACGCTTTAGGTCCAAGAGGGTCCACTGCCCCATGTAACACTATGGTTTACCTCCTATTTTTCCATGTTGTAATTTCTTGGCCCATCCTCCCATGTCATATCAGTTAAATACTCTCAGAAATTTGGAAGGGAGGTGCAAGTAGCCTGGGTCCCGAAATGTTGATATTAGAGATCCAAAGACCTAAGATCATAGGGAAGAGATCAAGTGAGTCTGAGGATGATCACCAAGGATGAAGGTAATGCATCAACGTAAGAAAGTGGGCCACATATAATATATGGTTTAACATATGACTTGCATGTTGACATTTAAGTAAACCAATGTTTGGTCTCAATAGTTATTCACAGATATTTAGCCTAAGTCACAACTGCGACGGTTTTGTAACTATTTGGCTTGGCTCTAGTGCTTGGCCCATCTCACTTAACATTTTTATAAGGCCTTTTTAGAGTTATCCCTTCCGAGCTTAACAAGGCTTGACCCAACCCATTCGATCTTTATACATATACATATAACTATATACATCAAGTTCCTCTTCCAGAGCTTAAAAATAATGAAACAAGAGTTAATATCCAAGTATTTAGGTGACACAATAAAAAGAAGAGGGATTTTCCCATTCATTTTCACTAAGGCCATTTGGAAAATATTCATGCTCACAACTCACTGGTATGTAGGCCTTTTGGGTTAATAATAAACATGTAATAAAATTATGAATGCATACAAGAAGCCATACAATTCCCCATAACTCATATAAGAAGTCAATGCTTCACAGTTAGAAAATAAATATCATTTTAGATTAGATCATAAGTACAAACTAACACATTTAAGCATTAAATCAATATAATTACAGGAATGTTGCCAACACATTAAACCCATTTTTCACATTCAAGTGTAAGAGCTAGAGTATCATTTTATATTATATTCTAAAGGGTCAGGAAACCAACATTGGAACTACAACGCTCCACTCAACCATAGACAAGTTGCAACCAATTCTTACTTGCAATTGTCAACCCTGGAGCCAGATTCTAGTGCTTGATATGGAGTGCTTTTGGAATGGAAACCAACTAATGTCTTCAACTGAAACATGATGTCACAAGGTCACATTAGCTTCATCCACTAGCTACACAAATTTCCACTTAGTCTTCTAGACTTTACATGTAGAATTAACATCCATGCTAGGATACCATAGCTTGGGGAGTCTGAACTCACTTTTAGGAGATGAGAGTCCACAATAAAGGGAGGTTCAATAGTGAATAAGCTACTGAAGTGTGAAAGAAATCACCTTTCTAGGCGGTTCATTTGAGTCAAGCACCAGAGCTTCATTCCCCCAAGGAAACTCTTGATGGTTCATCGGTCTCACAAGCACTTGAGTGATTCTTCCCAATGCAGTAAGTTTATTAACCCACAAGGTTCCAGTGGGTTCTTAAGCCCTTAAAAAAGAAACTACTCTCTATAATGTTTCACCTATCAAGCCTCTCTCTGAGGGTTCCTCGGTTGGTATTCACTTTATCTAAAGCTTGGTCAAATGACTGTGAGAGTAGTTCTCTATTTTTTCACCTCTACGCTCTTGTTTATTTTCCTTGCAGTTGCGCAAGAGTATTTTCCCATGTGTATTCTCCCCCTTCTGAACATTTGATAGTCTCCTCCTCCCTTCTTGCATCCATGTGAGGGAATTCGAGAGTGCCTGTAATAAACCAACCATCCCTCTCCCTTTGATGGTTTCACATCGTCCATCCCTTCGACAATGAAACCCATTCCAATCTTTAATATTTTTGTCCTTTCTTGCTTGATGGTAGAGGATAAGGACCCTAGGTCTGTCCTTTTCTTGTTGGTTAAACTTATTGCATAGTTAGCCATTTTAAGATCATTCAACCATTTGGGATTGATATTTAAAACAACAAGCTTTTCAAACAGTCTCCTTCCTCGAGAAAACAGGAATCCATGTCCCTTTCTCTCATCCTTTTTAAATAATTACAAATATTTACAATAAGGAAAGATTTAACCAGGGTCTATTACAATCCCCTCCCCCTTGGAGGAACAATATCCTAGGTTTTCTATAATGATATACAAAAAAAAAACTGACGTGGAGCTTTAGATACAAAACTTTGTACAACATTTACAACATGTCTACAATTTGCTACTCAACAAATAAGACAAATCTTAGAGCTTCCCCTACTCTAAGATGCATAGATGTTCCAAATAGAACTCTCCCTTTGGTTCCACCCGTAAGACAGATCAATCAATCACATGATTAACATCTTGTACATATCTTTTAAGCAATGAAACATGGAAAACATCAAAAACTTTCACCAATGGTGGTAAGGATAATCTATAGGCCACTGATGCTATCCTTTCAAGTATTTAAAATGGTCCAAATCGTGGTTCCAACTTAGCACATGACTTAACATTTAAGGAACTCTAATTGGATCTAACATGCAAGTAAACATGTTCCCCAACTTGGAACTCTTTCTGCACTCTATGCTGGTATGCATAGCTCTTTTTAATTTCATGTACCACTTTTAAGTTCCACCTAATAATTTTCATTTCCTATTCCATGTTCCTTAATATATCAAGCCCGATCAGGACTCGGTTTACCAGATCATTCCAATTGATAGGAGTATTCCAAGTCCTCCCATACAGCCTCAAATGGACTCATCTTCAAAGATTCTTGGTACCCATTGTTGTATGCGAACTCTACAAGTGGAATCTATTCTCCCCACTTCTTAGGTTGGTGCATCACATACATCCTCAACATGTCCTTGATGATTCTATTTTTCCTCTCTATTTTTCCATCTTTTTGTAGATGATAGGTTGTACTGAAATCCAATTCTATCTCCAAGCCTACAAATAGTTCCTTCCAAAACCTTGAAGTGAAATTGGTATCCCTATCTAATATGATTTCTTGGGAAATCCATGCAGTATCACAATTTCTTTATGAATGTTTGAGTCACCTCGCTTGCTGAGTTTGTAGACTTGATAGCTACAAAGTGAACCACCTTACTCAACTTATCTACTACTACCATGATTGCATCATGCTATTTAGATGTCTTTGGAAGCCCTATGATGATATCCATGGAGATATTTTCCCACTTCCATTCTGGAATGGCTATAGGGTGCAATAGACTAGCTGGGTGCTTGCATCCAACCTTAACTAGTTGGTAATCTATGCATTTTGCGACAAAATTGGCCACTTCTTTCTTTAAATCAGGCGAATAATTTTTCTTTTACTGTTGTTAAAGTATTTTGATAGCTTGGGTGGCTAGAGTATGGTTTTACATGAAACTCCTTTAGTATGAGTTTCTTCAAGTCATTGCTATTGGGCACATAAATTCTATTTCTAATTATCCCATCATCGGTAAGGTGATATTCCTTATCCTTTTCAACTTCAAATGCTTGCTGCAATTTCTCTCTCAATCGTTGATATCTTTCATCTTGTTGCCTAGCATTTATGACCCTTTCTTCCAAATCGGTTCCATAGGAACTCATGGTTTCCACATGGTTTATTTGCACCCTCCTATTGAGTACATCAACCACCTTGTTCTCTTTACCTTTTATGCATCTAATTTCAAAATCAAATTCATTGAGCGTGGACAGGCATCTCTCTTTCCTTGCATTTAATTTGGCCTATTCAAACAGATATTTCATCCCTCCATGGTTAGTCATTAAAGTAAATTTTCTACCAAGAAGGTAGTTCCTCAACATCTTTAATGTGTGTATGATGGTAGCTAGCTCCAAGTCATGGGTCACATAATTTAACTCATGTTAATTTAGTTTTCATGACTCATAGCAAACTACCTACCCTTCCTGCATCAAGACCCCACTGAGACCCTCCTTGTAGGCATCAATACAATCCACAAAGTTCTTGTTTGGATCTACAATTCTTTGCACTAGTGCATTAGTTAGTAGCCACTTCATCTGATCAAAAACTTGTTGCACAATAAGCTATCCATTCGAAATTCCTCCCTTTCTTCCGCAAGGCAGTGATTGGGTGGTCTACCTTTGAGAAGTTCTTGATGAACCTATAGTAATAGCCTTCCAATACCATAAAGGACCCGACTTTAACCACATTTTTAGGTGTTTTCCATTCCATGATGGCCTTGATCTTCTCTAGGTCAACAACTATCCCCTCCTTGGAGACAATGTGGCCTAAATAATGAATTTGTGACTGAAAGAAGTCACACTTGTTGATATTTTTGTAGAGATTATTCTCTCTCAATAATCATAGTACCACAACCAAATGCTCTTCATGCTCCTCTTTAGGCTTTGAATAGACTAAAATTTCATCCACAAAAACTACCACAAATTTTTCTAGGTAGGGTTGCAACACACTATTCATTAAACACATAAAAGTGGTAGGGGAATTAGCAAGCCCAAAGGGCACCAACATGGACTCGTAATGCCCATGCCTCATTAGAAAGGTTTTCTTATGGATATATTCCTCCTTGATGTGCACTTGATGATAAATCAACCTCAAACCAATTTTAGAGAAGATTATTTTTCCCCTTAATTGATCAAATAAATGATTGATTTATGGTAATGGATACCTATTCTTGATGGTTACCTTGTTTAATTATCTGTAATCAATACATAATTGAAGTGTGCCATCCTTCTTCTTCACAAAAATAATTGGTGCACCTGATGTTGACACGCTCGGCCTTATATAACCCTTATCCAACATTTCTTTGAGTTGTAGCTTCAGCTCTACCATTTCTGGCATGCTCATTCTATATGGAGCTTTCGATGCTAGAGTTGCTGCTAGTATCGGTTCAATGAAGAAGTCTACTTCTCTTTGAGGATGCAAACTATGAATATCTTCTAAAAAGACATCTTGGAACTATTTCAAGATGGGATATCTCATTAAGATATCATTGTGATCACTCCAAGTGTTGCTATTAGCTTTGCTGCTGCTATAAATTTGCACAACAAATAAGACACATCCCTTCCTACTACTTCTCTTAGCTTGCATGACTAAAATTAATATCATTGATATGGCCTTCCATTTTCCCTACAATACTCTTCTTTCCCCATGCTCATCTAAGCACTCAATTTCCTTTCAAAAAAATTCACCTTGGTTCAATGCAAGTACAACCAATCTATGCCTAGTATTACATTATATGCTCCCAATGGAAAAACATTGAGGTTTGTTACAGTCTGCATGGCATTTAATTCAATTAGGCAAGCCTTCACCTAATGCTCAACTCTCTTCTTTATACCCATGGCTAATTGAACTAGTGAAGATTCCTCATGTGGTTGCTTGCTCAATTGACATTGTTCAACCAATGTCAGGTTGATATAGCTATAATAAGAGTTAGGATCAATAAAAATAGAAATAATTTGATTGTGAACCTTACCTTCCATCTCGATTATGGAAGCCTGATGGTCCACCTGCGTATTGTTTAGTGATGCGTAGATTCTATGCATACTATGTGCCACATATCCCATGGTTTGTGCTTCATGTGCATTGTAAAGTGTTAGGACAACATTTTTATATTATGGGTGGTCTCTCCTCAAATGATTTTCTCCAAAATTCCAGCACTTATATGGACTCTTCTCATAATTCTTGGCTCCTTCTTGAGTAGAACAGTCTCTGGTTACAACACTGGATCTATATGGATTCCCTTGAGTAACAAGGGTTGTATGCATTTCTTTTGTCACTTTCTACATTTTTCCTTTAAACTTGGAACTATTTTTAATCTTCCAATGTAATTTATACTCAAGATTGCACTTGAACTGCTTCTAACATTTATTCAATTTTTGAATTGCATCCTCTAATGTCTTGGGCCTGTAAAAATTAATTTTATCCTTGAAGGATTATGGTAGTCCACTGACATACCTCTGAATGTTTTCTTATCTTCCTTAAGGTACGAAATATATCTTAATAGCTCTGATAATTTGGTGGTGTATTCATCATCTATCAATTGACCTAATATGAGCTCATAGAACTCCTTAGCCTTGTTGTCAAAGTATCTCCTAGATAAAATGGAAAGTACATCCCTCAACTTTTCCTAAAATGGTTTCCATAATCATTCACACCTACAAGTCTTTTGAACCCCTTCTTTATTAGGCATGACATATCTCAACCTAGTCCTAGAATAATTTCAAGTTATCTCATGAAGAAAACCAACCCATAATAAACACTTACAAGATCAGAAATTAGATAAAAGAAACCACAAAATCCTCATTCTTAACCATTAAGAAGGTCTTCATAAAACATATCTCTTTAATGTTTGTGCATTAATTATGCACCTACATTCATAGTTAAAAATGACTTGTTGGGGATAACTTACATTGAGTTCTAATTAGCATGGATAATTTCATAATCAAGATTAGTATTATGAACTCAATCATTACCCTAATGAAATTTCAGCCTCATACTTTTTACACAATACCAATCCATACACACTAAGTATTCATTCCATACTAAGCCATGGTTTTTCTTGGCATGTGTTATTTCATTGGGAAAATGTGTTTTTTTTTTTTTTAAATGGAGACTACACACAAATAGGTCTAAGATAGGATGGTATTTCAATTCTTTAGTATGAAGATTCCAAGCTTAAACTCAAGTGTGAATTTGCAGCAATTATTCTAAAACTTTAATGATGATCTATATTAATTTTATGTAATAATTCCAATATTATGACTTTAATATAGAAACTAGGTGAAAAAATACCATGCAGATTTTTCCATAATTTTTTTTAGCAATAAACTTAAAAATACAGCACAAGAAATTGAATTTGCACTAACAACATTAAAATCATAACATTGTACCTAAGAAAAAAATTGTATGGAAGTTTAAATCCAAACTAAGCTTCATCTAGAACCTTTCATAATAATCTTAAACTTATAACCTTTAAATGGAAAGAAACTCCAAATTTAGTCTCCCTATAATTTTAAAAATTATTTCAAAAGTATATCCTTAAACCAGAAAACATGAAGATGAATGCCAATCTAAATCTCCATGCAAATTGAAACTTAAACTATGAAAATTACAACAAGATGAGGTACCAGTTCAATGCTAAAGTACAACAAGATGAAGTACAAGCTTTGTGCTAAAGTGTTATAATATTTTTAAAATCAATGCTAAAGTACAACGAGATGAAGTACAAGCTTTGTGCTAAAGTGTTGTAATATTTTTAAAATTATATCTTTTAGATAAAGTGTGTGCTAGAGTGCCCTAATTTTATTTTATTTTTAAATTATTAAAATGGAGGGGATTATTAGTTTAGAAATTACCTATATATTTGCAAAATCTTAACCAAAAATAAACTAAAAGAAATATTTCAGAGGTCTATGTCAATTTTTTGTCTTTTTTCTCAAAATTTAGCCTCAAACCAGAAAGATTCTAGAAACCAAAAAAAAAAGTTCAAAACTAAACAATAACATGAAATTTTAGCCTTAAGCCTTAAAAAATAAAATAAAATTAAAAATAGTAATCAAAATTACACTTATTCTATCAAATAATCAAACACGCCCTAGCGTTGTAGCTCACTCTGATATCATATGTAAGATCCACAACAACCAACTCAGTCTATAACTTAAGTTACCCAAAAAGAATGATTTTTTTTTTCTCTTTATGAATTAATTTGTAATATATTCATAAGTACACATCATATTATATATATATATATATATATATATATATAATATATTATATAGATGTAATTTTCAATTAATCATATATATATATATATATATGTAAATTTTCAATTAAATCATATAAATTTTTAAGAAATGTTTGAAGATATAATTAGGTTGTCACAAATCCAACTATAATATTAAATGCTAATTTTAAATCATAAAATATGACTTCACACATAAAACCCATCCATGTTTCATACAAATATTGAAAATAGATCCATATTATTTCTATATGTTAACAATACTATATATAGACTTTGTATCATGCTTTTGGCCTTTCATAAAACATGAAAATTAAAAATATTAATCCTCGCATAAATTATAAGTCTTCCAAAAATGAAGAAAAACTTATCATATCTAAAAGCATTCATTCCATGCAACATAAATTTTAGATATTAACATTTGATCCATTCATTTGAAGAATCTTCCTTTGCAACAATACCCTATATTTTAAATATAAAATTCCGTCATTTTAGAAATATTTGATACCATTACGATACCATTAAATGATCATAACATGGGGATTAATTTCGATTTCCTCTTCTCAATAACTTACTTACTGACATCGTTAGTCGTGATGGAAATTATTTTGGCTCATATATTGTTGACCCCACTATAATACTTTCTTCTTAAATCTCCAGTATTAAAACTTGAATAATCTTTCTAATTTCAAATCCATTTATCTTACTTCCCAATTAGTTTTCATATTTACCCCAAACAACTAAAATTAATCTCTTTATGTACTCTAAGAATCTTTCATCAAATACCATAGCTCTACATGCAAAATATTACAAGGGTATATATAGATATATTCTAAAAGGAAAAATCCAACATAATTTTTATTTCAGTTTTTAAAAACTAAGATACAATTTACAATACTTAATAAATCATATAAAACTTCAATTTCTTAATAATATGGTAATATTGATATTACTTTAAAAGCATGAAAAAGAAGACGATGTCATTGAATCTCAATTAGTAAAATAAATCCACTTTAATATTCGAATAACATCCACATCCCTATCAGGAAAGGATACTAGAGTATGGTGTCCATAAGTGATTGGTCAAAATTACCAAAATCTGTAATATTTGAACTAAATATTCTTATTATTACAATTGCATGTTGCATGAAACAAAATCAAAGTATATCCTGCAACCTAAAAGACTCAAAAGTATTCTTTTCAAGTGGAGTCCAAACAAACAAAACAGAGTTTTCTTTCACATTGTCCAAACAAAATTATTATGTGTGGGAGCTCATGTACTAAGATTTGGTGTCATGTAGAGTGCAACATTAAAATAATAATAAATGATTTAAAGCCCATTACAAAATCAACTATTGGTAAAATAATCAAAAATCTGAGTGTATAAAACGTTTAATAGTATAAAATATTACAAAGCTTATCTTCTTTAAAATTTTATTGCAGTTTAATATTTTGGACAAAAATAAAAACTTTAAACTACATAATGCAAATGATAAATCATAAAGTCTCATTTGCCAAGAATGCATATAAAGATTACCAAGGTTATAAAAGACTACCAACATTATAAAATATTACCAAGGTTAACTTCTTTCAGAAACCAATACTTTTGGCAATAATGAAAACTTCAATCTATATATTGCAAAAGGAGGAATCATAAACTTTTTATAGTAAAAGTTACAGATGATTATCACACTAATTTATCTCGTAACATTTTCTAGTAAAAGTTACAAATATTACCGCACTAATTTACATTTTCTAGTAAAAGTTACATAGTTTACCACACTAATTTATCTCACAAACTAGTAGGTATATCACACATTAACCAAGATAAATGTAACTCACCAATATATACACCCATCAAACTAAAAGCAATATCCACCATTGCATTTAATGATATAATGCTAAAAATTAGCACATTGACATTGGTAAAAAAAAAGTAATTAAGCAGAGATATATGTTTTTCTTTTCTCCAAAATGAATAAGTGAATACTTTATTCTATGCAAAAAGAATAAGAGTTATATTTCAAAGAAAACAAGCAGAAACAATGTGCACGATGCCTTCAAAACAATGAATTTTAAACTCTCAAAAAAGATAAACACAAATTCTTTAAGGAAACCAACTAACTGAAGGAGGATGTTAGAGAATATTCCAATTATGATTTACATGACATGGATTGTTTTATTTCTTCTACCTTTTTTTAACTCAGACATGTAAACTACAAACTTAAATTGTAATCCTTCTTCTTTCTTTCTCAACAAAAATTAACAAAATAATAACTCGTCTTCAATATATGCTTTCATAACAAATGTACAATAAAGCAAAGAGCTGCAAACTTAAAATAAAAACACTACACTTGTAATGGATAGAAGTCTTCAATATATTCTTTCACAAGAAAAATATACAATAAAGGAGAGAGCTGCAAACTAAAAATAAGAAAACTACACTTGTAATGGATAGAAGACGCAAGGACTAAAATTAAGACTACCATGTTGTCGGCTCACAACCTATTTAAATGAAAGAATTACTAATTGGAGTCGCTATTCACCCATTAGTTAAAAGAAATAAATTGATCACATCTTTTAGAATGACAAGAACTATTTAAAAGGTAAACTAGCTGCATCTTCATCCAAGAAAGGTTAATTAAAGAAAAATATAACAAACTGGAAATTTTACCTGATACTCAATTATCTTTGTTCAACAGTTCTGCTTGCAAACTCCAACAAACGAGTCAGTTTTACCACCCAACCATATCCAAGGGAAACATTTTTCCCTGGAACCCCTGAGCCTTATACTCTTGCAAACAGTACCAAATTGAGGAATAGTGAGAATTATTGGGCAAACTAAGGAAACTATCTTATCTAATTTATTGGGATTTTAAATTTAGGAATTTAGTAGTCATTTCGGCAGCATCTCCTACTCTTCTTGGTATCCCCCCTCCATGGGGAAAATTCTTTCAATATTTATATGCTCGAGTGGAGTACCAATTTGAGCAATAGTGAGAATCATTGGGCAAACTAAGGAAGCTATCTTATCTAATTTATTGTGATTTTAAATTTAGGAATTTAGTAGTCATTTTGGCAACATCTCCTACTCTTCTTGGTATCCCCCCTCCATGGGAAAAATTCTTTCAATATTTATAAGCGTTGAGTGGAGTGACACCTCACCACCTTCATGCAAAAATTAACTTATTTTTAATTTATTATAATTCATATTATTCACCACCCTCCATGAGGTGGAAACCTCTCATTTTTTTCTTAATTATTTAATTACTTTAATTATATAATATTCATCCCCCATGTGTCCTTTAATAGAAAATTTCTATTATTGATTTTCATATAGGATTAATATTTTAAAATATTTTTTATTCAAATGACCCTCTAAAGTGGGTAAATTGGAATTAATTCAAGTGAAAGTTTAACTTAGATTAACTCACCTTATTGATATAATCCCTTAAGTGGTGTTTATTTTAGTCAAAGAATAGGGATTCCACACCCCTATTGTACACCTCTCTTGACTCGTTAGGACTCCACGCCCTTGCCCTAAACCTAGGACTCCGCATCCTAGTAGAATCAAGAATCCACGCCTTGATATTTCAGAAAGTTAGGACTCCATGCCCTAATATTTTCTATAGATTCTCATCTATGCTTCTTCGAAGCCCCATGCTTTTCCTCAAGGTACTAGTTGTGAGCTCATATGCATCTGATGATCTGTCGACAAGGTCTTGTTTCCCCAGACTTGCATGCATCATAACCTTGTTTATTAAAAACAACAACTAAAATTCATAATTAATTAATTCAATCACATTTTAACCAATTGTATACATGATCTCCATGGTCATTTATTATCTGAATATCCTTCTCGACAAGTAACTAAGTTCCCTGTTAATTCTTGCTAAATACATGGTTAAACATACATAATCATGTAATTCATAGATCATCAACAAGATTATGGTCAGTTAACTACTCCACATAGTATAGCTTTTGTTCATGTGCCGCAATCATAGACCATCATTCATGTCATGCACCCAAGTCAAAATAGGATACCAAAAGAGAAACATCAATAATATGCACTTAATGAAAATACACAACCATAGATATTATCAAAACTTAGCATGAAAAAACCATGTGACCTAAACCAGGTCTCTAGTGTACAAGCATATACAAAAGTTTGGCATATATAATCTCTATACACTCCATCAAAATCACCCTCCAAGTGTCACCAAAACTAACTAACCAAGAAGGGACACTACAATATCCATTAAGTCAAGACAATTTGTCCCTCTCCCTTGTTCAATTGACCTTTTTTATTTCCCATGCTATGTGTGGTCATGACTATAATCTACCATCTTATTGTTCATTTCTTGGTATTCTAGACCTATGTTATACCATCCTCTATGCTTCTTGGTGTCTTTGATATTCATGTGTTCTCATACACACACACACCTCTATTAGGTTTAATAAAATAAAAAAATGCATAGTGGATATAATCACCTTGATTTCTCTTGGAAAGATGTTGATATAATGTTGGTTGAAACACTTCATATCAAGTTAGTAAATAGATATTAACAAAATCATGACATGTGATTAGTATGTCATCAATCTTGAAGAGCAAGTCAAGGTGTTAGTATCATGTTGCATAAATAGACTCCTAGGTAAGCATATCATCAATACATGTAACCAATTAATCACATACCAACTTTTAACACCTAAACATTGTTTTATCCATTTCTAAAAATTCAATATGGAACCCCTTTGCTCTGTTAACTTTATAATAGAGTACCAAACCATTCCCAAAGGTTTGGAATTGAACTCGTTTTCTTTATTTTTCCCATGATAGAGCCCATCCAATCCGAGTGTTGAACCCAGATGCTCTGATACCACTTTGTAACACACTCCCTCTTAATATCAAGCCAATCCCAGGTTAGAAGGAGGAAATTACTATGTTAAGCCATCTTCTAAGGTCCTGTTATGAAAATGGGGTCTATTTTTTTTTTTTAACCTTTTGGGCATCTTGAAAACCTAACATGAATGACATTGTTATGTTCATCTCATTGAGACCTTTCTAACAATATAAAATTTGTCTCAATATGACTACTAAATCAAAAGTTATCACTTTCATTATCTCCATGAGTAGACCATACCCATTAGCAAGCCCCACAACATGGAAACCACATGGACCTACTTAGTGCATGCATGGAAGCCAAGTCAAAGCGGCTGACCTACTCATACTTACCAAAATGGTTTAGGCAACCCATTGCTTGGTCTCGACAACAATTCACAGAGATTTATCCTAAGTATTGGTTGCGATGGTTTTGTAACCATTCGACCTAACTCCAATACTCGACCCGTATTAGTTAAGGTTTTTGTAATGCCTTTTGAGAGTTATCCCTTCAAATATTAACAAGGCTTGGACCAACCCATTTGACCTTTATATATTTACATATAGCTATATACATCAAGTTGATTTTCCAAATCTTAAAAATAATGAAACATGACTTAAGATCCAAGTCTTTAGACGACATAATAAATAGAACAAGGATTTTCCCATTCATTCTCACTCAGGCTATTTGAACAATATTCATGTTCACAACAACTTATAGGTCTATAGGCCTTTTGGTTTAATGATAAAGATGTAATAAAATTATGATGCATAGAAGAAGCCTTACAATTTCCCAAAACTCATATAAGAAGTTAGCGCTTCGCAATTAGGCAAGAAATATCATTCCAAATTACATCATAAGAGTAAACTAACACTTTTAAGAATTAAATCAATATCGTTACAAGAAAATATCCAACACATTAAACACATTTTTCACATTCAAGTGTAAGAGTTAGAGTATTACTTATCTTATAGTCTAAGGGCTCTGGTAATCGAGATGGAGAATACAACTCTTCGACCAACCATAGACAAACTACAACCAAGTCTTACTTGTAGATATCACCCACGAGCTAGATTTCAGTGCTATAGTTGGAGTGTTTTTGGAAGGGAAACCAACAAGTGTCTTCAACTAAAATAGGATGTCACAAGGTCACACTGCCTTCATCCACCATCTACTTAAGTTTCCACTTAGTCTTCTAGACTTTACATACAGGAATAACATCCATGCTTGGATACCATAGAACAAAGATTCTCAACTCACTTTCAAGAGAAGAGGGTCCACAATAAAGTAAGGTTCATTAGTGGATAAGTTATTGATGAATGAAATAAATCACCTCTCCATGTGGTTCATCAGTGAGTCAAGCACCAAAGCTTCAATCCCCCAAGGTAACTCTTGGTGGTCCATTAGCCTCACAAGCACCTGAGTGATTCTTCCCAATGTAGTAGGTTCATTAATCCACAAGCTTACAATGAGTTCTTCATCTATTAGGAAAATCACTCCTCTCCATAATGTTTCACCCAAAAAACCTCTCTTTAAGGGTTCCTTTGCTGGTATTAACTTTCTCTAAGTCTCAGTCCAATGATTGTAATTATTTTTCTTTGTATTTTCACCTTTGCACTCTTGCTTATTTTCTCTACAACTGTGTACGAGTATTTTATTGTGTGTGTTCTCCCCCTTTCAAAAATTTGAGAGTCTCCTCCTCCCTTCTTATATCCATGTGAGGGAATTCAGGAGTGCCTGGAACAAATCAACCATCCCTCTCTCTTCCATGATTCCATGGAGTCCATCCCTTGGACAATGCAACCCATTCCAATCTTCAGTGTTTTTGCCCTTGATTTCTATTGGAGGCAAAGGACACCTAGGCCCATCCTTTTCTTTTTGTTTAAACTTATTGCATAGTCATCCTATTTAAGACCATCTAGCCAACTGGGACTAATATTTAAAACAAAAAGCTCCTAAAGAAGTCTCCTTCCTCAAGCAAACTAGAATCTATGTCCCTTTCTCTCAGCCTTTTTAAAAAATTACAAATATTTACAATAAGGAAATATTTAACAAGGGGCTATTACTTCAACCTTTTTGATGAGGCCGATAGTAGCCATTAAGTTCAATCTCTTTTCTAAGGCAAACAATCATGGCATTTGTAATCTCAAGGGGTTCAATTAGGAAACAACATGTATCTATCATACTTTTTTTTTCACATTTACAAAATGCATCATAGAACCTGCATGACATCCCAAGTTAGCACATAACTATCCCATTACAATGTTGCACCCAACATTCATTTTGCACATGTAAATCATTAACATGTAGGTCATGATCATAGTGCTATAACCAACACCTACATTAAGAAATTATCAACCACTTGAATCTAATACACTAAGGCTCTCAGTCACATAACATACATTCCATGGAATTCTCCCATCTAATCAACATACACATAATTATATAAATTCAACCAAAAATAGTTATGTTATGTAATAAAAGTAACAAGGATTTCCCCAATCCATCATATCATATGACCATTCACATGCGTGTTCCTCCAAAGTGTGTGT
>APFE031072652.1:0-27894 GCA_000404065.3 Pinus taeda
TTGACAAAACCATTGCCAAAGAAAGGTTTTGATCATTTCAGGAAATGCCTGGGTATGCAGCAGTTGAAATTAAGGGGGAGTGTTGGAATTTAATTCCAACTGCATCACATAAATGCTGAACAAACATCTGATTTCAGCAATTATCGGGAAGCCGCAAAAGTCCACTGATATTTTGCACTTTAAATGAACATTAAATGTGCAGAAATTAATTCCCCTGCAACCGACTTATTTCCACCGAGAAAGACATCACCGCCTCTTCTGCAATAAATACAAAGATAAATATCAACAGATATTTTTCTTACTGCTTGGTAACAGAACGCACAACAGTTCTGTTACCAGGCAGTGTAAGAGAGGCAGCGTAAGTAGAAAAGAACAGCAGTTATGTTTTCTGTGTGAGTGTAAGAATTTTAGAATAGCAGTTCTATTTCTGAGAGAATGTTAGAAGAACAAGAGTGTGTCTCTTCTGTAAATGCACAACAGTGCTGAACCTGCGATTTTCTGAGATAGAAAATCGATTCCTGGAACTGAAGTGTTCCTCTTGTAACAACTAAGTTTACTGTATCAGTTTTGTTGATTGTTCACAAATACAAGTTTATTGTTTCGCTGATTTTTTATTGCTGTTACACCAAGTGTCAAAAACACTTTGATTTTACTCTGTAAGTCTATTAGTGATTTGACGCCCCTTGTTTTAGTTGCTTTTACACCAAGCGTCAATTGTCTCACTGTAAATTTATAAGTGATTTTGACGCCCAACTTCTTAAAGTGACTTAGCGTCAAAATCGTGTTGCTGCAACACCAACTTCCTGTTGCTGCAACACAGTTTCCTGTTGTTGCAACACCGTTTCCTGTTACTGCAACACCAGAATCATGTTGCTGCAACATCGTTTCCTATTGCTGCAACAATAGAATCCTGTTGCTGCAACACCGAATCCTGTTGCTGCAACACCAAGTCTAGAAAACGAAATTTTCAGTTTTCTGAGCAGAAACAGAGCAGTTTTGTGTTGTCTGTTTGTTAAGGAATTTAGCAGAAAATTCCAACAAAGGGCCCAGCCCATTAGATTCAACGCCATCGGTTAGCTCCATGCCCCCACGATTAGATTCATCGCCATCATTTCTGGGGTACAACCTTTGGAATTGATTTTGTTTTGTTCTTAAATTTGTCTCAACCCTCACAACTTAAAACCCTTACACTGCATCTTCTTTGAGTGTGTAGAACTCAAACCTTGGAATGACTTGGCCAAGCCAAAGAATTGTATTGATCCATCTAAATATTATTTAACAATAAAATACTTTGAGTATGTCATTTGCAAATAGAGTCGGCTTGTTTCAAAGGCTAAAGTATAAAGAATTAGATAGAATTAGTTGTTACTTATGAATAATGTACTCGGAATTTAATATTTTTTTGAAAAAATGTTGAAAGAAGATCAACTTACATGTAACATACCTGAATGGAACTTTGTTTTTTTTATTAATTAGTTTTAAGTTTATTTCAAGATGCTAAATGGGACTTTGTTTTTTTTTAACTAACTAGTTTTAAGTTTAATTAAAGATACTAAATGAGATTTTGCTTTTTTTTATTAATCATTTTTAAGTTTAATTAAATATGAGATGGGTGAAATTTATAGAATCATAATGAGTTGCACTAGGTATTAGAGTGAAAGGTATTGATTGTCCACATAGATTTTAAGTACATTAACGATTGTGATTACCATGGTTCCTTTTCCATTTTCTCTCGAATTCTTCCTTTTGTGTTGGGTATCTAAACTTTTTAAAATAATTTGTTTGTGTGTGTGCATTTGGATTATGACAATGAGTTGTATATACTAGTGAGGCATATGCATGAGGTAGGATATGGATTTGGGAACTTGGATGCAACATGGATTTTGCAGAGGCCAAAGGTGCTCATAAAAATGTTATTTGAACCAATCTCTGAATTTCTTGGAGATGTTCCTTCTATTGTTAAGCTCAATAATAAAACTCATGAGAAAATTAACAATATTGGAGAGAATCCAACTATACATTTAAATATTTATATTTAAAATTCTTATTCTCATTTTTTTTCTCTCTCCTCATTTCTTATATACAAAACCTCCAAACTCTGTTTCTTGTACCTTTCTTGTTTCTCTTTTTGTTTTCCATTTCTCGTTTCTAGTAAAATAGTTTATACCAAAAGAAAACAAGCATTACTTGTTCTCAAGATTTGGATGATTATCCCTGTGTAACTCATCTTCTAGGATCTTAATGAAAATTGTAGCCAACAATCTTAAAGATCTCATTTGAGAAATTATTTCTAAAAATCAAGGGGGCCTTTTTAAGAATAAACAAATTCTAGATAAAAGCATTTCAGTTGAAGAGACCAACTAGTCTTGCAAACTTAGTTGTGAGCAAGGGATGGTCATAAATCTGGATATGGAAGACATGTGTAATAGTGTTCTCCACTCATTCCTTTTTTCGATCTTTAAATATTTTTCATTCTATGGATATTTGATTAATTATATTAAGGCATGCATTAGTATACCTTGGATTTACCCTCTTGTTAATGGTCATCCTTGTCACTTTTTCCTCACTTCGAGAGACCTCGATCAAGAATTCCCTCTCGCCCCTCTCCCTTACATCCTGGTGCCTAAAAGTCTTAGTAGCAACCTACGAATTGTCATGATTGAAGGAAGGTTGAAACATCTATGTATTGCTAATGACCTAAAAGATGTAAATCATTCACAATTCATGGATGACAATCTCCTAATGGGAGGTTTCTCCAAGCCAACTTTGGTTTGATTCAAATGGATCCTAGGCAATTACCCAACTCTCTCTAGAGGCCTCATAAACAGCAAAGAAATTAAGTTTAATGATGGAATTCTCCCCTCACCATATTCTGTGGGAGATTCCCAAGGTCTTCGAATTATCTATAGTGACAAAGTGGCACTAGTTTAAACACCTAAGAATTCAAATTTCTCTTGGCTCTTCAAACTTGGATCAAGAATGAGCTGAAATTCTGAAAAAATTGAAATCGAAAATCCAACCCTGGGGTGCATAATGGCTTTCAATAGTTGGTCAAGTGACTGTAGTAAAATATTTCCTTTGCTCTTTCTCGATCTACCTCTATTTATTCTTTTTAGATCATAAATATGTGTTAATAGAAATGAGTGTTTGAATTTGTAGATTCCTCTAGGAGGGTGGTATAAACAATGAAAATAAATATCACTTAGTACAATGGAATATTGTTCTGTTTCCTAGGGTCAATGGAGTCTTGGGTGTGAGATATCCCTATTAAATGAACCAAGTGCTTGGTGCAAAAAATGTATGGAGGATAATTTATGACTCAATAAAACAATTGAAGACTACTCTTATTCAAAAATATTTTAACGAGAATCAATTTTTGAAGGCATAATTTGCTTCATGGACTAGTTCAAGTTCTATGATATGGCCTCTTTGCAAGGAAGGTACTCTCCTCATAATCAACCACTTAAGTTGGCGTGTGGGCAATGGAGCTCGAATTAACATTTGGACTCACAATTTCTCCCTTCATATCCACTTGAAATTTTAGAACAACTGAGAAGCTTAACGAAAAGGATGCAATGAAATGGGTATTGAAAGTTGAAAGAAATCTCTAATTGGGATGATCAAGGTCACTGAAAGGATAGTTAAGGCCTGATGTTCCTCCACAATTGGTAGTCCAATGGTTTAGTTTGATTCATCATCTAAATGATGTAGTTACAAAAGGTTAATTTAACGAAGAAAGAAATGAAACTGAATACAACCACACATGTAAAAACTAAAGATTTACGTAGTGAAACCCTGACAAGGTGTCAAGAAAACATCCACGAGCAAGGGATTGGGATTTCTATTCAATCAATAAATGATTCTCCTTTACAATACTTCAGGCATTCATCAGTTTTATATGAGCCTCCTCAGTTACATAACTGTTGTTTCAGTATAAAACTAACTTGTGAGTAACTAATACAATTTTACCCAAATTTACATTAATTTGTTGTCAATTTCCAACACACTCCACCTGGACAACAATTTTCCTAATCCCTTTCCCATGCACATTCATCATCTCTTCTGCAAGCCAAGATAAGCTAAACACCATCACAACTTCTCTACTATAACTAGCTTTGTGAATATGTCTGCACAATTCTCCTGTGTATGGACCTTTTGAAGAGCTACTTTTCCACCATCGATCACATGTCTCAGAAAATGATACCTTATATCAATGTGCTTGGTTTTTTTGTGATAAGCAGGATTTGTCACAAACTACATTCACCTACTCATGCGTCCTTCCAATCTCATCAAGTAGACCCTTTAACCACATTGCTTCTTTACTCGCATCTGAAGCAGTTATATATTCTGCTTCGGTAGTGGACAACACAATTATTTCTTGAAGCTTTGACATCCAACTAATTGATCCACATGCAAGAGTAAAGACATAAACTGTAGTAGATCTTCTTTTGTCCAAATCACCTGTATAATCAACATCTACATATCTAGAGACTGATGCTTCACTACCATTAAAGATGATGCAATGGTCACTTATGCCTCTTAGATATCGAATCACCCATTTCACTTCTTGCTAATGTTCTTCACCTAGATTTTCCATGAACTTGTTGACAACTCCAACTGCATGTGAAATTTCAAGTCTTGTAGATACCATCGCATACATTAAGTTGCGTACAACATTTTCATATGGTACATGAGACATATACTTCTTTTATTCATTAGTTATAAGACTCACAACTGAAGAAAGCTTAAAATGGAAAGCTAATGGAACATTAATAGGTTTCACATTGTTCATATAAAACTTTTCGACTACTTTATCCACATACCTCTGTTGTGCTAACCAAAGCTTACCATTTTTCATGTCTCTGTGTATCTCCATGCCCAACATATGTTTTGTTGCTCCAAGATCCTTCATATCAAACATCCTAGAGAGTTGAGCCTTTAATCTGTTGATATTTTCCATGCTTTTTCTTGAAAGAAGCATATCTTCAACATACAAAGCTAAGATAATGAATATTCCATTGAAAATCTTGAAGTATACACAAAGATCATACTCCCTTCTAATAAAGTTCTAGTTGACCATGAAGGAGTCAAACTTTTTGTACCATTGTCTAGGAGACTATCTCAGACTATACAATGATTTCATGAACTTGCAAAATAATATTCTGGTGTGACCTTGTACAAAACCTTCTGGTTGTTCCATATATAACTCTTCATTCAAATCACCATGTAGAAAAGTTGTTTTAGCATCTAACTATTCTAACTCAAGGTTAAGTAATGCAGTTAGTGCCAACACAACACGAATAGGAACAATTTTTACAACTGGTTAAAAACCCTAATGAAAATCGATACCTTCAACGTGACAATACCCTTTTTCTACGAGTCTCACCTTATACCTTTCGATACTTCCATAAACCTTTTGTTTCAGTTTGAAGACCCATTTGCATCTGACAACACTTCTCCCTTTAGGAAGTTCTACACGAGGCTAGGTATTGTTCTTGGCTAAGGAATCCATTTCTTCTTCCATAGCCATTTTACATTTTTCACTAGCTATATCATCTACTGCTTCAAGATAACAAGAAGGTTCCCCATCTTCAATAATCAAAGAAAAAGATGAAGCAGAATCTTCATACCTTTTGGGAGTTTTTCTTTCCCTTGTAGAACTTCTTAGAGAGGCTAGTTGTTGAACTGCTTTAGAAAATTCAACAACTTCCTTTGTATCTTCAACACCTTTTTCTCCAGAAGTCTCTTCTTCCTTTTGACTATCACCGAAAGGTCCAACTAAATTTGTTGATTTGGCAATACCTGTTCTTGTTCAATTATTTCAACATTTGATTTTAGAAGAGAATATTCATCAAATTCTACATCTCTACTAATGACTATCTTCCACGATGTAGGATCCCACAACCTGTATCCTTTACCGCATAGTCATACCGAACAAAGACATAACATTTTGATTTTGAATCTAATTTTGAACGTTAAGTTTTAGGAATAATAGCATAAGCATCAAATCCAAATATCCTTAAATGTGAATAATCACAACACTGACCTAACCAAACTTCTTCAGGAATTTTACATTTAATTTCTACTGAAGGTGATCTGTTAACCAAATAACAAGCAATGGATACTGCTTTTGCCCACAACTCCTTTTGCAGGTTAGCATTGTTGATCATGCTTCTGGCTCTTTCCATAAGACTCTCATTCATACGTTCAGTAGCACCATTTTGTTGAGGATTATAAACAATAGTTTTGTGTCTAATAATTCCTTCACCCTTATAGTATTATTCAAATTCTATTGAAGTTAATTCACCGCCATTGTCGTTTCTTAAACATTTAATTGATTTTCTTGTTCTTTTCTCTACCATTTCTTTAAATTGTTTAAAGGTATTGAATACAACATCTTTCTTTTTCAGCGTAAAGACCCAAACTTTATGGGAGAAATCATCAATAAACATTAAAAAATATAGAGCACCTCCATATGGTGCAACAAGAGTTGGTCCCCACAGATAAGAATGAATATAGTCTAAAATTTCTTTACTATTATGACTTCCAGTTTTAAATCTCTATTTACGTTGTTTTCCATACACACAATGTTTACAGAAATCCAACTTCAAAGTTTTCAAATCAGGAAGTGATTTATGTTTCATCAGTACTTGAAGACCTTTCTCACTCATGTGACCCAATATCTAATGCCATAGGCAGGTACCTTCTTCTTCTTTTTCTGACACAATTGTTGCTTCACTGACCTTAGTACTTCCTTTGAGTCTGTAAAGATTTTCGACCTTTTCTACTTTCATAACAACTAGGGTGCCTTTAGATACTTTCAGCACTCCATTCGGACCTGTAAACTTATAACCACTTGAATCCAACACTCCCAAAGAAGTAAAAATTTTCTTCAATTCAGGTACATGTCTAACACTATTTAATGTTCTAACTATGTTATCATACATTTAAATCCTAATATTTCCCATCCCAATAGTCTAACATGATACATTATTACCCAAAAACACCGAACTACCATTTACATATTCATATGAAGTAAGCCAATTTCTGTGTGGACACATGTGATGAGAAGAACTAGAGTCTAACAACCAAGTTTCACAACCCTGAGAGACATTACATACAGGTAAAGTTTCATCTATCATATATAATTCTTCAGTAGATAAAACTTCATCTGTCATATTTGAATCAACTTGATTTGCTTCCTTCTTCAGGTTATTAGACTCTTTTCGTTTCCTGTAGTCTTTCTTAAGGTGTCCAATTTTGTTGTAGTGCCAACATTTCTCCTTACACTTTTGTCCCTTTGATTTAGATCTGGAGGACCCCATTGTTTTTTCTCCCCTTTCCTTTGACCGTCCTCTAACTATGATGGCTTCTGGTGCAACTATTTCAGTGCTAGATTTCCTTCGTACTTTTTCAGACAAGAGAGCTCCCACCAACTGATTCAAATTTCAAAGAATCGGTGGTGCTCAAACTAATTGATGTTATGAAGTGGTCCCATGAATCGGGCAGAGAAGACAACAAGGTTATAGCTTTGTCTTCTTCCTAAATTTTAACTTCCATATCTGATAATTGGTATATAAGTGTATTAAAATCATTTAAATGCTCTGCATCTTTTGAATCCTCCTTCATTCGAAGACTGTACAATTGTCTTTTCAAATAAATTCTATTGGTTAATGACTTTTTCATATATATCTTTTCCAATTTTTCCCATAAGCCTGAAGTTGTACTCTCTTCAACAATGTTGAAGAGAACTTCATCCACCAGGCATAACCTGATGGTACTGAGAGCTCAGGCATCCAAGTCCTCCTAGTCCGAATCTTTCATGCTAGTAGGTTTCTTATTTGCCCATGTCTAAAGCTTTGTGAAACCCTTTTTGCACCAACAAATCCCTAACTTTCAGTTTCCAAAGAGAAAAGTTGTTCTTTCCCGTGAATTTATCCACCTCGAACTTTGCATTTGTCATTTTAGCCATTTCTTTCTAATTTGCTTCTCAACTGTTACTTCTAGGGTTGAATTTCTCCACAATCTACCTTCAACTAGCAACTAGGGTTTATTTCTTTTCAACAAAAAACAAAGCTAATTTTGTTGCCCCTTTTTTAAACCTTGATTTCTATCTTCAACTAGGTTTTCTTCCTTTTCAACAAAAAAAAAACTTAATTTTGTCGCCTTTAAAAAAAAAAACCCGATTTGTTTCCTAGAATTTCTTTTACACATATTGATTACTTCAAATATACATGAAAAAATTCAATTTCCAGAAAAAAATTACTTCAAACCCCAAAAAAAATTCAAATTCACCAGCTTCTCACCAAAAAATTCTTATTTCTATTGTTTTTTTTTTAAATACCCAGACTTATTTCTGCTGATCGAATTCATCTGGTGGCAAGCTCTTCGACAAGCCAAGCTCTGGACAAGGCCAGCAACAACTGCTCCTCATCGGCTCTTCCTTTGGTAGCAAGCTCTTTGACAAGCCAAGCTCTCAATAAGGCCAACAATAATTCCTCCTCGATGGCTCTTCCTCTAGTGATAGACTCTTTGACAAGCCAGTAACAAAACAACAACACTCCTTGATGGGTTCGCGGCAAGATCTAGTCCACGCAAAGAGAACTGGGTCTGAGTCACAAATTATTTGCATTTAGAAACTCCATTTCACGATGGAAAACCCCATGCTATCATGGCTTTAGTAGAAATTGAAGTTCAATCCTCCAATCAATGATCAACAAAGACAACAACAATAGAAATTGCAGGAAGAATATATTAGATGGCGGAAACAAGCCCAAGGTCTTTGCAAAGGGACCAGGGATGAAGATATTGATGATCAGTAACAAATTGTCTGTTCCGTGATCCTCTCGGAATGCGTTTACAAGAAAGATGTGGTAGAGATGATCAACGTGGTGAATAAATTCAAGAAAGATTTTGGAGGGTAGCTTATAAAGCTAAAATGGGTTCAACCTTGCTCTAATATCTTTTGTAGTTACAAGAGGTTAATTTAACCAAGAAAGAACTGAAACTGAATACAACCACACAAGTAAAAATTCAAGATTTACATGGTAATCCCATGAGAGGGTGTCAAGGAAACATCCATGGGGCAAGGTATTGGAATTTCTATTCAATCGATAAATCATTCTCCTTTACAATAGTTTGGGCATTCATCAGTTTTATATGAGCCTCCTCAGTTACATAACTATTGTTCGGTATAAAACTAACTTGTCAATAACTAATACAATTTTACCCAAATTTACATTAATTAATTGTCAATTTCCAACAAATGACATGGCTCATATCTTGAATCACTTGAAAAGTCATCGAATATGGATTAAAATCACTTTATAAAAATACTCGGTTTGAATGGGATAATCTCTTTTCATAAAGTATTTACCACAGCCCTTGCCAAGTCGATTGTGGTCCAAGATTTGGAGTGAAGACACCATCCTAGAGGTTAACACCTTCTATTGGTCCGTTGTTGAAGGGGAAATATTTACTGTTAAGAACCTCAAGAAGAGAAATATGATTGGGTTGTCTAGGTGTCTTCTATGCTACAAGGATGAGGAAAATATTCCTCATCTCTTCTATATTTGTCCTTTCACTTTGGACAATTGTCAAATTACATACAACTTGGTCTATCCCATTGCATAAATCCTTGGTTTTAAGATGAAATATTTGAAAATTAGAAAAAGGTTTCTGCTTGGAGCAAGAAAAATCCTCTTTTTAAATTCGATGTTGGGAAAACCATATGGATCTCTCATAATAAGGTAATATTTAAAAATGAAAATCCCTCCCTTCTCAAAGGAACATATAGATCATTTCCTCTTCTTCTTGAGACCATATAAATTCATGGCTTTAACCGCAATGAGGTTGAAGGCCTAAATTAGTAGGAATGAGAGTAGATCAAATCATGTTTTCTCCCTAAACCTATAGTTAAACATCATCCTCATCCTTAAGTAAATAAGATTCCATGTATAAGGTCGAACAAATAGGAATTCAAAAAGTTGAGACAAGAAAAATCCCTCTTCTCTCTTTTCTTTCATGGGGAATCTTGAGGCAGTCTAGGGGATGCTGGAATAGAAGAGGTCATCATTGGTCTGGAAGAAAAAAGGGTCTTTGAATTTACTTGGTGACTTGGAATCGCCACAAACAATCAAGTGTAGTTCCTATTCCTATGGAAAGGATTGGAGATTGCTAAGGATCTCAAATATCTAGATTAAATGTTTTTAGGGACTTGATGCTCACTATATGGTAGTTCTCTAAAACTATGATGGCCATTAGTAGTGAATCCTCCACATTAAGTCAAATTATCCTTGCCACAATCTCTAATTTTTAACATGTCAAATTCTATCTTGTTCTTATACAACTGGACACGGCAGCTGGCGAGCTTACTAGAAAGGGTCCTAGCCTAAACAAACATGAAGATGGACTAAATCAAAGATGGGACTTCTCTCCAACCCCTTAAAATTTTTGGGTTTTCTAAGTCATCATATAACATTCTGGGAGAGAGTTTTTGGTTCTTATCCCTACCCTCTGAATATGAGGAGCACCTCAAGGAGCTATCAAGTCTATTCCATAGTGGATCATGAGGCCCAACCTCATTACTTTCTCCAATTGGCCTTTCCTCATCTCCAATCATCGTTTTTCATGGTTCATCTCGAGTGTCTAATGTTGGTTTACAAGTGGCTTCCCTTTTTGACATCCTTTCTTGTTTTTGCATTAGGTGTGAGTTACTGTAGTTTCCCTCAACTCTAGTGTTCATTTTTATTTTCTTGAATATGAAGTTAATTCCCTTTTTCCTCCTTTGATCCTCTGAAGTCTCTCCTCTACCCAAGTGAATTTTCTGTCGAAATTTGGGTCTTTTAAATGCAGGTAGCTCATGATAGAGCTCCTACTTCCTCTATATATGAATTATCTTAGGACTTCCACTTTCATGTTGGTATTCCTTAGATTTCAATCTTGTTTTCTATGTCTCTCATAGCTAATAATTTGTACCTCCTCCCTATAAATTGTCTCACTAGATTGAGGTTGTTGAGGTGACTATATTAGTGTTAGGTTATATATTATTCGATCCTTAATATAGAATGACCAGTAATTTTGAGTCTTAGGAGAACATCAATGCATTGACTACGATCGACAGACTATTGGACGTAACCTAAGCTCTTGTTGTCTGATTCCATAAACTTAAAGGTGTGATCAAGAGGCAAAGGTTCTCCTTCCATCTCTTCCTAGAACCCAATATACTGTACCATATATCCAAAAAGAAAAACTCTCTAGATGGGCCGAGGGAAGAAATTCACTTGCTCAATTTTCAGGTAGTTATGCTAACATTTACTCATCTCTTGCTCAAAAGGTGTCTCTTAGAGGTTCTCGTCTTGGGGCTCCCGCAAAACGCAAGGGAACTCACTATTTTAGAGGGTCCGGAGTGGGATATCATGATTTTTGTTGAAACATGTTGTGTGTCTTAGAGAAAAATTTGGTTTTGTGTTCAGTTGCAATTAATTATATTTGTTTTCTATGCTATTTTGTAAATCCATTGAACTGATTGTGTCCTATTGTAGAGTATATAGTGGTTTCCTTTATTAATTGAACAGGTTTTTGATCTCAAGAGGAAGTAAAATCTCTCTTCACTATGATGAAGACTTGTTTTTGTTTAAAATATCAAATGTAAGGGTTCTAGGCCATTTCCCACCATTATCTATTTTGTTGAAAAAAATAACATAAATAACTAGGATATAAATATTTAACTCTTGGCCCCTGAATATTACTATAAATATTCAGAAATATTTCGTAAATGTTAGATATATGTCGACTACCTAATATTTTTATAATTAAATTAAAATTTAGAAGTCCTATTATAAATAAACACATGTATTGATACAACTAAAAATTATAAAAAAATTAATTATTTTTAAAAGAAAAGGTAAAATTAGTTAGTAATTATATATAAAATAATATATATTATATTCATCTTATTATTTGTTTATATTCTCTTCTTATGTTTTGAAATACTTAATTTTTTATAACTGTATTTATCAATTTTTGTAGGGATTAGGCAATGACGTTTTGAATAGTTGGTGATAAGTTATTAGTTAAAAAATTGTATTGCGGAGAATTAAATTTTTTAATGTATTAAGAGGGATTAAATTCTTCAATGTAGAGAATTATAGACACATGCACTTTGAAAATATATTGTTAATATATTTTATTCCATCTCAGGAATATACATGTTTCTTCCCGGAGGGAATTGAGGGATTCTTGATAACTAGGCCTAAAGACACTATAATGATATAATCACTATGATCTTAACATGTCACATACATGAATTAAACTAAAGCGAATAGTATAACAACATTTCTCTCAACCACTAGAAGTACATACCCACACATAGACAAACATATATATATATATATGATATTATTGCACAAATTCAGGAGATCCAGTTATTGAGAAAATCTAGGAATGTATTCCATGTCATTTAATGCAAATTCCTAGTTTTGGGAACCAAATCCACTATTTGAGGCATTATGGAGGGGGAAAATTCCTCCTTTCAAGGATGATTCTTCCCCATAAATTTGTATAGATACCAATTCAAATTTCCCTCTAGGGGCATATATTTATTGGTCCTCATGTGGAGAAAGATTTTTCTTTTGAAAATACACTTTCATTTGTGCAGAGATGTACTTGGATTGATTCAAATAATAAAGGTCTGTGCTATTTTTAGCTTCTAAAGTTTGGTTTACTTCATAGGAATTTGATATTACTTTGGATTGGCCATCAGAGGAGCCCCAGATCCCCATTGTACAATTTATTTATGTCTTTTGAATGTATTTTTCACTTGCATCTCTTATTTATGCATTTACTATCCATGCATCTTTTGTTGTAGCTTACATTGGATAAACGATTCAAGTGAGTTTTTTTTGTAGGTTATTTAGAAATTCACAAAAATTATGCATCCTTATAATAGATTTTAAAATTCATATTCATCATTGAGCTACTTGGATTAGTCTACTGGCTCATAAATCTTGAATTTTTGGAAATCCCTTGTAGCAAGAGTGTAGTACTTTTTTGGTATTTTCTAAAACATGTTAATGAGCTTCATTTGATTTTATTACACTTTAGTTGGGTCTAAAAAAAATCAAATTACTAAGAAAAATTACCCCATATCATTTTTACTTTATTAGGTTAGGTATTTAGTAGGTTAACTAGCTCACTAGTTCTTGAATTTCTAGGTTTTAGAGTAGTAACATTTTACTATTTATTAGCCCATGTTAACATGAGTATTTTGGTGTGATTCCACTTGGAATAGAGGCCTAATGCATCCTACTTAATAAATAAAAATTCTCATCCCATTTTCATTTTATTTACTTGGGCATTAGGAAAGTTATCTTCTCTTGCAGAAAACTTGGGTATCAAGTAACACCTCGTGTATCACCTAATGTGACACTCTTATAGCACGTGTAAAGTTAACCATATATGCTCCAAAATATTGGTTTTTGTCCCTTAGGCTTGAATAATCACCCCTAGGCTTTAATCCATGATTGAGTAAGACGAAAATACCTCTTAAGCGTTGCCTCTTCTCCATTGCAATTCTCCCCTACAATTATGGTTTTTGGAAAGATTCATGACTTGAAGAGTATAATGATTACTTCATGAAGTAACTTTTGAACTTTGTTGAAAAAATGTATTTCTAATATAGTGATTGAATAATGATTTCATTATTATGTTTTGTTTCGTCTATCTTAAACCAGGGTTTCCATTTCCCACATTGTTATTTCTATTGCATATACTAGGTTTCCTTTTGATGCAACAGTTACATTTTGCAAACAAAATAGAATTTATGTTCATGCAATTAAGTAAAACTTTACATTTATGCAAATTTGAGTAACATTTCCATTCATGAAATTAGTTAAGGCTTGATTCCATGGAATTCACTTCATTACATTAGATCAACAAAAGAAGGACACATGGCATGTTGCACATATAGTGTCGACACCTCTTAAGTTCCATTAGGGGAATTTTGAGGTCTAAAATGGGCCTCCTAAGTAAAATGTACAACCAAAATAAAAGCTATAAGAACCAATGGGATTGAAGATGATGATACCATCCATGGGGATAATTCACCATTTTTTTGCATAAAAAAGTAAAAAGATTAAAAGATAATAAGATTATAAAACTAATTTCAACTCGTATTTTCAACCTTTATCCATAAGGTTTTACTCAAATTTCAAGTGGGAGTATTCGTTGGATGAAAAATTTAATTCCTCATCCAAGGAGTACCCATGTCGCATACTTTTGATGGACCCTGCTAGACAAAAAATGAAAAAAAAAACATGAAAACACATGATTGCAATCACATTTTTCATGTATTTCTCATTTTTTGTGTAGTAGGGTGCATCAAAAGTATGGAATATTGGTACTAATTTGATGAGGAATCAAATTCTTCCTCCAACGACTTTTTCTGATTGAAATTTGAGTAAACCCAAAGGGAGATAATTTGAAAATATGAGTTGATTTTTTTTCCCCTCTAAAATTTGATGATGTAATCTGATCTTATTTTATTATTTCCATTATTATTTCATAATTTCCTTAGGAGGCCCATTTCAGACCTAAAAATTCCCCTAATCGTGCGAACCTCGGGTTGAGAACTTAAGTTGGTAGCCTTAGGCGTTGCAACATTCTTGTTCCAATATTGACGCTCATCATGTTGGTTGTGGGAGTTCAAGACAAAACATATAAGTTGATCTAGAAAACCTTGGATTAAATATCATAATTTTTACCACTTGGTTTTGTTCATAATTGGCTAATAGGGACATGAGTGTTATGAAAAATGAAAGTTTGAGAAGAGAGACGACCATCATTTAAAAGAGGTTTCTGGGTAGGATTATTGCGGAAACATATTGTCTATGTATGTTCAACATATGAAATGAATTCCCATGATAATATTAACACTGCTACAGAAGAACTAGCATTGGATAGGGAAGGAAAAGCGGCTACATAAAAAACAATTATTGTGGGAATGAGAGAAATAATCAATATGGAGTCATTCATGAAAGGTAAAATGTATGGTGCATTTGAAAAAGTTGAGTGAATTTTTGTTGACTATTTTTCCACGTCTACATGAGGACATGCAAAAGGGTAGGTGTGGGGGAGATGTTGGGCTACAAATATTTCCTATTTATCACCATTTTAAACACTCATTTTCATTACTTTACGTCATTTATTTTCCTGTCTATTACCCATCTTGCTAGGATTCTTTATGAATGTACCACATTAAACTTACAAACATTAAGGTAGTTAATAATCGTTATCTCCCTTTATTATTGACAAATTAGAAAGGGTTATTGTTGTTTTTGCTAATGATGGCTTTCCTAGTGTTGTTGCAGCAGATCCCATGTTGTAATATTAATGACCTCCATGGAAGACATATTTACATACCTCTAAAAATAATTCTTGAACATTGATTTTACTCCTAAGGATGTTGGCATGGATTTTTGTTGTTTAACTGTTATGAGGAAAACTAGTGTCCATTCAGAGCTACTAGCCCCACTAAGACGAGTAGTTATCTTATAAACAAACAAACTAAAGTTACTTGTGTTTTCCTTTATGAGAGATAGATGAGAAAGAAGCAGAGAGTACCAACCTCAGTCTTTCGTTTGGCTCCTTGCTTATTTCCTTTCCCCTTTGACAGAACTTCGCCACTCCTTCCTCACTTGTCCCGCTTCAAAGAACACATGTAGAGTCAAAGCGGCATGATACCATCAAAGCATAGAGATCTATAACCATAAACAATATAGGATCAGATGTATATTAACCATACAAATGCATATATCAATACAAGATTCAGAGATACACAAGAATATGAAGGAAAACCCAAATAGATTTATTGATAGAGGTAGTAGAAGAGAGGACTACAACCCATTGGTTTGACCTAGCGCCATCCTCCTAGCATGAAGCCCTATTCACCTCATGAAGAGCTTAGATCACCCAACAATACAATGTTGCACAAAGAAACCAACAACACTTCCTTGCAAAATATAAAATTCCAGCCCTTGGATCTCTAGGATGAGGGATCCATATATAGATGTTTGTAGGTAGGTGAGTCAGCTTTTGGGATTTTGATTAGTGTCATCTCTCTGATATTTCTCGGTTCCACTTTGATATTTCATGATCTCTTACTCATCCCTGAGCGAATTCAAAGAGGAAAGTGTCAAATGGGCAGCTTCTAGAAGATTCTCTGGGTTTCCACCTAGCAAACTGCCTATGGCATTTGTTTGCTCTTGCTCATCGCACCCTACAGAAGGGTTTTTCAGTATGCATCACACTTTTTTCATGTGGCAGGTGAGATGCATCACATCCTTAGCACTGAGCAGTCTGTATGGTCCAGTTTTGACCAGTTCTGAGTAGTTTTTTATGGATAACTTCTGGGAGATGATGTAATCAGCTGACCTTGCTCCTTTACGGTATGAAACAACACTTCTAGGGAATTAGAAGCCCTTTGTTTTATGGACATATGTGATTGGGGTTGCAGTGCCCAAATATTTCTATAATAGTTGCCCCATAAAGCATGAGGTCGTAAATATTTTTGATGTCAGGTGAAAAGCTTTATCATGAGGATCCGAGGTTTTTCGAACTGGAAGGTGACCTATAATAAGATACAATACAATATGTTATCTTCATAATATTTTCATTATCTAACTAAGGCGGGCATTCCCATGCTTAGATTTATAAATTAGTTTTCATGCACATAGGACAAACAACCGTCTATGTGCGAGACTGATGATTCTGGTAGAGCCATCATCCTTTGGCTTGGATGATTATCTGTGTAGCAATGATGTATATTTGATGTCTTTATTTTTCTGAATATATCGTAGCTTGGATGGATGAAACTAGATCCATGGTCTTCAAAACTCGTTCATTCTTCGCCCGAAGTACAAGTCAGTCCATGTGTAAAGATGTTCTGATGTTGAACATGGACAGACATCACCTGATTACCAACCAATGATGTAAGTTGTTAACAGGTGCGAGAGGAATCACCAATGATGATGATGACCCTCAAGGTACTACAGTACAATTAATGTTGTGCGAATACATGAGTCGATGTCGAACACCACACAAAATCTTTCGGTCGAAGGCCATTGATGTAAACATGTCGTCGGAAGTGAGAAACTTACCTTTCAGGCATGCAAGCTTCAAAGTACTGAAAGGGTTGTTCCTAAGTCAATTTCTTGGATAATGAGCTGATGTCGACAAGAAGTGACCTGTCGTAGGAGGGCCTTAATGAATCCCACATCTACGACACAAAATAGAGCAAATGATTTTGTGGAGGTGAAAACGATCTGATGATATAAGGTTCAGGGTGGCGGTCATGAAACAATGAAGCGTGAAGGTATTGTATCAAATGAGACATAAGCTGGGTTGGTGAATTCTCTAAAAAACTTCTCTTGAACATATCGGTGACACTGAAATGGATTGGTAATGTTAACACCAAAAATGGATGGTACAGAGGACCAATGGTGATGTGACCGGTGAATGGAATAACCCAACCTGACTCAATCATGGTGATGGAGTGAAAGTGTCATGTTCAAGAGCGACCTGCTACCAATAAATTTTCTCCAAGTTTTCTTCCCAATTTTTCCCTAGTCATTTCTGACCAAAACCTCTTTATTTTTGTCAAGCTTGAGGAGGATAGCATATGCTTGTTCTATAATTTTCCCTTCGGGCAAACCCGTCGCTATGTTTTAACAAGCCTAATGACAGTGAAACTCGCTCTCGTCTGCATGGACAAGTTTGTCGCTATTGTTTAACGAGTTTAACAACAAAGATAACTCAGTCCTTTTTCAATTTTAAAGAGTCTGGAAAGAGACGGAAAGGAAACTCCAGTATTCCTTTTTCGTAATATAATCCCTTAAGTCCAAAAAAGTATAAAATAATGTGAAAGGGATGACTTTTCGATAGTTTTAATGAGCCGAGCAAGACAAATGCTCGATATTTTTGTGTAATAATCCCTCAGGTCCAAAAAGATTAAAATCTAGAGGAGGGATGGCACTTCCAATCACTTTAAAACGCTTGAGAAGCCAATTTCTCGGAAATATTTTCATATTTTACGAGTCAGATGAAAAGATCTTAAAGGAGACTCATTTTCTGACGAACGAGTGATGTTTTTAGATAGCAGCTGGTTCCAGGTAGGGTTTGGAACTTTTCAATCATAGCAGTGTAAATAAGGTGGCTAATAGAATCACTTGTCGCAGTTGTTCCTCAAAAGGGGTAAACAATCAAATGGAGGCGTGTGATCAACAAAAAAAAGTGGAGGTGATGGTAAGAACACAACCAAGGTTCAAAAGCTAATGATTATGCGATCACAATGGTTATTTACCAAAGGTAGGCTCATTTTTTCATGAGCTTAAACTCTGGTGGAACATATGCTCATTGATAGGTTTATTTTTTAAAGAGCTTGAACTTTTTGTAAAACTGCTCAAGTCAGTGATATAATAAGGATGTCTCATCGATAGGTTCATTTTTAGGGAGCTTGCCCCATTCGAAACTTTGCTCCGGAGCCTTTCATTATGTAAGCTAGGAATGACCAACCTACGAGTCGAAAGGGTTAAGAGCCTACAAACTAAGAAAATAAATCAATTTTCACTTGCATGTAAAAAAGGTTTGCATGCCCCTAGGTATAAATAAGTAGAGTTTCTAGGTTACCATTCATTTGCAGACAAAACACTTTCTCATCTTTGTTGGGAATATCACCTTTGACGGAGGAATCCTTTTCTAATCTGATCCATTTTCCAAAATGGATAGGATAATCAGACTAGTCATATTCCTACGCAGAAACCTACCTTATATTTGGGGTTTTCCTGTCGAAGCAGACCAGGGCGCATGCCTCCTGGGTTTTAGTCACAATAACCGAATCACTTGTGCTCATCAGGTGGACAGACTGGAGATTGATGAGACATTCCTTGTGTAAAAAGACCAGTTAGGGATGACATTTGACTATGTGAAGCAAGCAATGAAAGCTGGTCTACGAGCTAGACCACTCTGCCTTCATGTGGAAAACACATCACTCAAAAGAGTGAGGAAACAATAGCTCCCATGCTATAAATGTAGTTGTGCCCAAGGAGTAAATTGTAATATAAAGGTTCTTGGACTACCATCATGTTTAGATGAATGGTTTTCCTTCTCAAAGTTATAGGAAAATTTGGAAGGATCGCTAATGGTTGATTGGTTCCTTTGTTGAAGCTCATCAGATTTAGAATCTCAGGTAGAAGCGATGGTGAACCAAGTGCTTTCCAGGAAGATGAGGAAAGGATACTCACAGAAGCCCATTCATCTATGATAGTACCAACCATGATCATTCTGTAAGCTTGTACTATGATTCGGAATGGTACATTAGATGGTAGGCGGGGTCTGCTTAGTAGATTCCAATTGAAGGAAATGACTAGGTTGCTTGGAGGAGGGACCGAATAAACGACCGGGTAAATCTCTGACGAACTTCCTTCCTACGGTAAAGGAATGGGTAGATTGCCCCCATGTTCATCGGATTTTGTGTTAATGAAGAGACTTTGGATGGTGTCGTCTTCATCCTCTTTGGTGATAGTATCTATTAGCGCTTGAATTTTCCTTAGGCTGAGGAAAGAAAAACTCGAGGCAACAACATACCAATCTCAGCCGCGTAGCTAGCCCTATGAGGACAGGAGAGGGCTCTCTCTGGGTCTATCTCGGCACGAGGTTTTCAAAGGGGATGAGATGACCGATCAAGAATGCGGATTTTAGGCTAGTAAATTGATAAGAAACGTGGTTTTAATGAATGATGGGGTTCTTCTGGGGCTGCGTGGGGCAAAGAAACAACTTGAACAGAGAAATATAATCAAAAACACAGATTATCTCCTGAGGAAAGGTAGTCAAGAAATTTTAACATGAAATTGAGATTAAATGGAATGGCTGGACTACTGAGGAGTTGACAAGGGCATAGAAGATGAATCCTCGTCAAACAGAACAAAACATTAAATATGAACAAACTTAAAGGCAGAGCATAGAAATTATGAATTCTACTTTAACACTTCATTTGTTCAAATGGAAACGATCATGAAATGACATGAACACATAACAGGCTACATATGAAACAAAAGAGGACACAAATGTTAAATCTCATACCACAGGAATCTCAGGGGTCAGAGCTTCATTTTTTACTTAAAATCTCTATCAAAATCTGTACAATGAAGCTCTGTTTTCTCTCTCCTCCACTAGCGCTCAGAAATCTCTCTCCCCCAAAATGGTTTTTAATACAATAAAAAACTCAGGAAAAAACCGATCCATGAAAGGATGAAACTATTTCAACTGACATTATGAAAAATAGTAAAAAGCCACTCATCGGTTCCTAAAGGACAGCGCTACATTTTCTGTGACCAATACAAAGGCGGAAGCTGTAGTGTGAACCCTCCAAATCATAACTGAAGACTAGGATAAGAAATTTGTCCCTATTTTTCTGCTCAGGTTGATAATCCTCTGTTTAAATTCTGGCTTTTGAATTTACTTTGCATTTGAATAAGAACTAAAACAAAAATAGCGTAATATCTTCTCCAATATCAGCGCATACAATAAATAAACCAAAAATGTTTCCCTACAGGTGGATAAAAAATAATGAGTTGTTCAACTATAAATGCAAGAATAGAAAGAGTCTTGAATTCCTCTAATGGTCGACAAACTGGAGCGCAGATCCCGTTGGATTGTTAGCTGAAGCCCTTAATAGGAGATCGAATCCTATTTCTTTTGCAGTGATGGGTATCTGCGTTTAATTTGGGTTTTTACTTTTCCATAAATGATTACACATTGCAAAGAGTCCTGGTCAAGATATAGATATGATTTAAAATAATTCGGTTTCCCCCAAATATATGACTCATCTGAATAAGGCGAAGAAAATCTTGGCAGCCCGCTAAATTTGCATGCATGGAAGTGAAGAATTTTTAGTTTTGGCGTCCTATGTAAAAATATCGGAAGACCTATGGAAAATTAATTTGACACCAAAATATGGCAGTGCAAATATGTTTGAAGTGTGAAGGAATAGTGAGGTAGATATCTCAATCACACTTCAAATCTCGTACAACTCTCCAAGTCGAAAAACCTGAGTCTGGGTCCATGTCATAGGATTTTCTGTTATAGTCATTGCTATACATATCTTTGCAAATTGAAACCGTAAATTCTTCATTTTGGATAGTATATAGGTACATAGTTTGCTCATCCTCGGGCCAAGCACAGAACTCATCTGGTAACACTTGCAACAATTCTGCCGCACTCTGTCTAGAACAATACACACACACATTCACACTATCATCCAGAAGGGTAACAGTAAAGCTGAAGCTAGAAACTACTTCCCCATCCCAACCACAGAGACAGAAACTACACATGAATAAACTTGATTTACAGAATGCCCACAATGTGAATGTAATAATTCTAGTTTTAAGCAGTGAAGCTCGACACTTCCAATGAGAACCCTGCAAACCTGTGTAAATTGAAACAAACTGAGCGCGAGATGCCTGATCTTTGTTTGGCCCACTGCAACACCAATCACTTCTTCCATGTCCCACCTTGATTGAAAACAAAAGATTTGAATTGATTATGCACAAGTGAGGACGCCGTCCTGGTTGAAACATTATACAAACCAGCAAGAGATAGAAGCTCTAATTCTTGGGCCTACTTTTCCATAGTGATTATCATCTTCTGAGCTTGGCGTGCAGTCCATTGATTCAAAATTTCCAGATTGCCGCACTCCCATTTCTCACATTTACATGTCTTTGCATCACATTTTATCCAAAATTTTAGTGTTATATACATCGATATGCTTGCCAATATGGATGTTGCAAGTCGATGGAGCTGTTTTCATAAGAAGCTAGGCGTATGAACAAAAATTTGTGTTGTTGCTACTCAATGCACAACGTGTTGGCCCAACGCGTAGCGCGCACCATACACGTAGCGCCCTTGTATTTTTGCAAAGACAGGGGAAGCCTGATGCGTAGCGCGCCACTGGTGCGTAACACGCCACTCATGCGTAGCGTGACTGAAATGTAGTTCCTCTGAACTTGTGACCACACTTGCCTGTTAAGAAAAAAATTTCCATATCAAAATCTCATTATAAATAGTACCTGATGCAACACGAAGTGTCTCCACTGAATCACCCCATAAACTCATAGAATATAAAAGGCACCTATAGCTGCATTTTAACTCCAAAAGTAGTTGTGATCGGGCAGTATCCCAGAGACATATTGAATTGTTACCAAGACCAATGAGAAGCAAACTGCTTGTGACCTTCCCTTCAGCGACATAATCTTTCTTCAAGACTTCCTTATTTAATCCCTTTAAAAATCGAACATCCATCACCCAGTGACTGAACTTAGGCACAATCTGAAACCAAACTTTCTCCCTTTCAAATTTCTGGAGGAAAACTTTAGGACCTCATCAACTAAAATTACAGGAAATGAAAGAAAGAGAACAACTTTCCATTCAGTCCATGATAATGATGTTACTGAAAACAGAACGGCTAATGGTTGTACATAGAGTACCAGTACATGAAGAACGATAGTTAAAATAATCGATGATACCAGCCATAAATTACTCCATAGAGGAAGAACAAGAAGACTTTGGTTTTCACTAAGGTTATTGAGTGCATTAAACATCTCAATCACCACAAGTACACTCATTGAGACTGTTGTTGGTCGCCGATCCTCAAATATGTTGCATGAATATGTTGTTTCTCTTTCTGAACATGTATCAAAATTAACGAGTTCCTTGTAGGGTAATTTTGGGCCACCTTCAAAATATAGAAACCACCATGCAAGACCCGCAATAGTAGCAAGACCAACATAAGCACCTATCACCAAATAACCAAGGAAGAATAGCCATCCATTAACAATAGCTTCATTAACCTTTCGGAGTCTCACCATAATCACTTTTCGATCCTGCTTTGCAACAAGAACTTTTGATGTGCACACCAGGGACAGAGCATTTCACAACTCTACACTGGATTCACAAACCACCAGGCCGGTTGCATATAGAGGGAACCAGTTTCCTTCTAGGAAGAACAGCTCCAGAGACATCAAATATACCCATGGTACTAACCTTTAAGCACCTCTTTCCAGGCATCCACAGCCCACAAACCATGTGTACCCATTGAGATATGGTTGGGTCATGCACGGCAGCAGTGATAGTATTCTTTAACTTGAATTCACTATTCAAATATTTTCTACCCTTCCCTACTTTACCAGAGTCTTTTTCTGTATCATCTCAAGACAGCTTCTAAAGCACATTTTGTTGCACTCTTCTTTTCCAAGACAAGAGACTAGCAAGACAGAGTCTAACAGTATCAACTGAAGGTGGACCTTTTGAAGAGAAGACTAGGTCGACTACCATCTCAACCTATTGACTTTGGTCTGGGGTGGACTCAGAGGGTTTATCTTCAATGATAGGTGCTTCAACCGAAAACAAAGGTGTGTTAGTCAGATTTTCAACTAGTGATGGACACGATAATAGTTTCTTATATCTAGGAGGAAGTCGCTACGGTGAAGTAGGACGGTTGTCCAAGACTCTTTTATCTTCATCCAGGAAGGGACAATGGTGGAGGGCATGATCACCCTCACGCAGTCTACAAGGAAATTTAGATCTTCCTTTCTATCCATTGAATTCGTTTTCACTAGTTGATGGTGTACTCTCAACATGATTGTCAGAGGTTGATGACACCAGATTTTGAAAGCGGGGAGACCAGTCCCTTAAGATCCATGGCATGCAAGGACAATCTCGATGATACTGGTCCCCTTTGCAAATGACACATTGAGATTTAGGTTTGGATAGTGCAGTGTGTGGATTTTCAGTAGACGATGCTTGGTTGCCCCACTTTATTTTTGGCTTCTTCTTCTTCTTCTCCTTCCCTTTCTTCTTCTTCTTAGTTACTTGGTTTTTAGTTTTACTAGCTTCACCAAGCGAAGAGGAAGAAGGGGAGAGAGAAAAAAATGAAGTAGAAGGTTGGGGGGTAACTCTAGCATCATCAAGTTGCCGATTTGATTGCTCAGGAAACACGGTGTTTTGAACGACAAAGGTCGAGAAGAGTGTTATAGAAATTTTTGGCCACTTCAACCCCAATCATAAATGTCCATAAAATGAGGGCTCCTAAGTCCCTAAAATTTTTTCTTCACTGCCTAAAGGAACAAGGTTAGCTGATTACATCATCTCCCAGAAGTTCTCCATTGAAAACTGCTCATAAATGGTCAAAACTAGGCCATCCTGAAAGCTCAATGCAGAGGGTGCGATGCATATCACCTTCCCAGTGTACAAGGTGTGATGCATACTGAATTTCTCCTCTGTAGGATGTGATGGTCGGGAATGGACATATGGCAGGGACAAAATGCGAGGTGGAAGATCATGGAATCTTCCAGAAGCTTCCCCTTTGACACTTGCCTCTCTGTTTTCGACCAGGGATTTGTAAGAGATCATCATTCTCCAAGTGGAAGCAGCAACTATCAGAGAGAGGACACTAATCAAGATCCCACAAGATGACTTCCCTCTCTGTAATCATCTATATATGGATCCCTCATCACAGAGATCCAAAGGCTGGAATTTTGTATCTTATAGAGAAGAGTGTTGTTGGTTTTCTGGTGTACATTCATAGTGTTGGGTGATCTAAGCTTTGCTTGAGGTGAAGAAGGGCTTCCTAGCTGGAGGATGATGCCGGGTTAGAACATATGGTTGTAATCCTCTTGCTACTTTTCATCTTAATAAAGCTATTCTAGTTTTCTTCCATATTCTTGTGTACTCGTTTATATATGCATTTATATGGTTAACACACATCTGGTCCTGTGTTATTTATGAATATAGATCTTTGTTTCTTCAATAGTAGTATGTTGTTGTGATTCCACAGGTTCTTTTGAAGCTGGGTAGACGAAGAAGAAGTGGTGAAGATCTATCAAGAAGGAGAGGAAATCGAGCATAAGACCAAGGTTGGTCTTCTTGGTTCTCCTCTTGTCTATTTTCATAAAAGAAAATGAAAGTAGACTTTACTTGTTTGTTTCTAAGATAGCCACCCATCTTAGTGGGAATAGCAGCATCACGTTCTCGCCATGTAATGACCATTTTTCTCCGATGAATCTCTGAAAAAACAAACAAGAGAAGAGTCGGGACCTTCATTTGGTAAAAAACAGGCAAAAATCCATGAGGAAACTGTGCAAAAACTTTCCTCCCTGCACCCATCGCACCTCAACAAGTGTACTGGGAGCGATGCATACTGACTAGTTAGTGGGAACATCAGTATGCATCACACGTTTTGGTTAAGGAAGGGTGCGACGGTCCCAGGGCGAGTTCTTCAAACCCAAGAGGCTCAGTAGAACAAGGAAACAAGCTCAGAATCCAAAATGAAAGGCATGCAATTGAAGAGCACAAGTTCAGCTCCTACTTGGTCCAAATGGTGTCGAGAATCGTCCACAGAATCTCTCGGAATATGCTGGTGAAAATCAGGGGGGAAAAACACCTCCAGAGCTCCAACAAACCAAATTCAGATGAAATGGTAAAATCAGAGGTAAGAGTCACTTTTAATTTACCATGCACGTAATTCAAGTAAAATACTAGTGTTCTTAACTCATTTATCAAGCATATGTTTTCATTTCTAAACGGTTTGATGAAGCAAATGAATAGGTAATACAATATTTGAAAGAACAAAATGCTAATGGTGAATCAAAGAATCAATGACCATCATCGCGAGAAATGTTACCGCATGGTTCAAGCTCGTTAAAAAATAAACCCTCCATGAGCAGTTTTAGCGTATAGTTCAAGCTCGTTAAAAAATAAACATAAGTCATGAGCAAAATGTTTCCCCCAGTGTTTAAGCTCATTAAAAAATGAACCAGCAACTAACCATTATGAATGCCTTATCGCCATCTTTTGAGCCTTGGTCGTTGTTGGAGAGGTAAATCCCCTCTACGGATAGAGGTGATCCCTACTAGCCCAGAACGGGTCTAGCAACAATCAATCAATGCTACTCTGCAAGTTCCTAGTTGCAATTAGAAAGTAGGTAATGAACACCTACTTGGATTCCAGCGCTATTTTTTTGACGAAGAGATGCCGCTCTCACTCCTTCGCTCTGGTCGGTCACGATGCTCCACTATCCTCGTGGATAGACACCTGCACATGCAAAGGGAGAGAAAACACAAGCATGAAATCTAGTAAAAGCAACTATACATCAGTCAGAAAGGATGTAATTCACATTAACTATTATAAGACAAATGAGAATGGAACCATAACAATAGTCATCTATCTTCTATTAATCAAAAACAGAGAAAGGTACAACCAATGTTCTGACGCTGAGTCCTTCTCAAGAGGGTCCAGCCAGCAAGTCTCATAAGCATTCACCCTTGGAGGTAGATCTCCCAAGACAAACAACTCTCTCTCTCACACAAGGAACCAAGAATTCATAACCTTCCTTAAGCTCTGTAGAAATCCACACTTAACACACCAACTGCCTATTAAGAGCAGCACTAAAGCACTATGAATTCCTCTATGTCAAAAGTTATATGTCAAAAACTAGCTGCTCATGGCAATGGTGGAGGCTTATATAGGAGAAGGAGTCTCCATGGATGGTGGAAGGATAAGCTTATCTCCAGGAAAGGTAGCTCATATGACAAACAGACATGCCATAGAAGGGAGGGCGACCTTTACAAGGCCAACAACCAGGTCTGGAGTCATCTGGAAGGTTGGCTGTTAGAACAAACTCGCCCAAATAGGATCAGCGCGGGTGCATAACTGGACTGGCGCGCTGACATCGCATCCCAATAACAAAAGAGTTCTGGTCAGTGCGACTTAGTACAAGCAGAGGATGCGCTGGCTATGAAATTCGATCAGCACGGGAAACCCGTGTGCTTCCGTGCTGGCAGCGCACCAATTGCACTATCATCCGCGAGTCAGCGCGGTTATTTCAATAACAGTCGCGATGATCCAATAAACTTAGGCAAAGAAGGTTTTTTGGCCATTTCAGAGAGAATAAGCATGATGGATTTGATTTCATGAGACAGTAGGGAGACTGACAAGGAGACAGTGACAAATTACTTTGTAAAAGATGCCCCCTAAAGCATGAAGCCCGAGAGAGTGGGAGGGGTGAAATGCTTTACAAAACTGTTGAACCGGAACACCACCAGGAAGAACCTGCACGTAGATACAACTGATATTTCGATTACATGTAGTCTAGGCATGGGCGCAGCCATCCAAAAGACATACAAAGAAGGTCTGTGGTATGGACGCAGCCACCCAGCTGAAGAGACCATGATGATAAGAGGTATGGTTGCAGCCATCCTAAAAGACTCAGGTATGGGCGCAACCATCCATCAATGAGTCATGTAATAATGATCCACAAAATCGCAACCTGGTCCGCAACAGACTAGAACTAGGGTCTTGTACTCCATCCAAACCCGAACAAATTACAAGTCCAAACATGTGAATACAGGAGTCAAAGTCGAACATGCTTGAACATCGTCTGATTACTAGCCAATGATGAAAGCTGTTAACAGACGTGAGAGGGGCCACCAATAATGACGATGGTCCTCAAGGTACTATAGGTACAATCCACGACGTGTGAATAAATGAGCCAGTGCTGAACACCCATAGAGTTATCCGATCGAAGGCCAATAATGAAAACCTCGCGTCGAACACGAAGAACCTGCGATTGAGGGATGCAGGCTCCAAGGTACCTGAAGGGAGTCTCTAGGTCACTTTCCTGGATAATGAGCTGAAGTCGACAGGAAGTGATCTTCATCGAAGGTGGGCCATAATGTTTTCCACATCATCGACACGAGACGGAAAGAGACAATATGTTTTGTGTGAAATATTAGAGGGAGGTTGTTTCTTTTCAGAGGTCAACTTCTCTTGAACATATTGGCGGCA
>APFE031072653.1:0-12642 GCA_000404065.3 Pinus taeda
ACATGAAGAGCTGAGGTTTAAGACTTGCAAAGGAGGTATGTATGAGTGTTGATGGACTCATACAAACTGTAGAAAGTCATGGTGACAATTTTTTGTGTAACACTATTGTGCCCTTTAAGAACTTGCCCTAGTGAATATACTTTCTTTTAACATTCATGGTATGGGGGATGCCACTAAAATGATGTCCCTTCATTACCTTTTCTTCTCAATTCATCCTTTAATCGTTCTCATTCAGGAGACGTTGGATGACTCTGGCAAAACTATTTCATATTTTCATTCAATCTATCCCAATTGGTATATGGTCATTTTTTATTCTTTCAGGATGTTAAGTGGCCTCGCTGCCTTATAGGACCCAAATTGGGAAAAACTGAAAGCCCATATTTTTTTTGTTGGTATTTTTCTTACATGTCATTTTCATGGTATGGTTGAATGGATTCACATCTGGAACTTATATGCTCCATACAATGCTAGGTAGTCCTTTTGGGACTATGTGGAAAATTTAGGCATGTTGAAGGTCAGGTCACTTAATTATAGTTGTGGACTGTAATTCCATTTTATCTTGGGAGGAGTGTTGGGGTTTTTGGTCCATAAGTGACCCTCTTGCTGACCGATTACTATCCCTCTTTGAAGAAAACCATTTAGCAGACATTTGTCCTGCTCCTATTATGCCTACATGGCACAATGGAAGATTTGGAGTGGATTACATTGGTAAGAGGTTCAAATTTATGATTAAAGAGAATTTGATTGAAATATTTGGAAATTTGAGGTCTTGGGTGAAAAGTTCCTTCATCTCAGACCACTACCCAATTAAGTTACAATGGGGAATGGAATCGGTTCGAAAAGGTATAACTTTTAAATTTAATAGAATATGGCTCAAGGGTGAAGAGTTTAAAAATAAGGTTCTGATTGCTTGGAAGTCATATGGTTTACCATCGGGTCATCAACTATGGATAATATCTCTCTTAAATTAAATTATTTAAATATCCAATTCCGAATATGGGAGCGAAAAAATAACAAAACGTACAAGGAATTGAAGGTATTGATTGAGGAAATTAGTATTATTGGGGACAGTTTGGTACATACAATGCCCACACAACAAATTATCGAATAACAGAAATAATTGGAAGAGAGGAAAACACACATACTTCATATACACGAATCTACATGGAATTAAAAGGTAGGGTTTTATGGATCAGAGAGGGGGACATAAATACAAAATTCTTTAACTGATTTGCATGCCACAAGAAGAATATAAACATTATTTGGCATATCAAGGGGGTTTCCAAGAACTATGTCTATTTGACTAAAGAGATCTGAAGCAAAGTTCTAAAGTTCTTCAAGAACCACTTCAAACCAAAAGGAGAAGTAAATATTGAAGATCAACTTTGGGGTCTGGAGGAATATCCTTTGACGTTCAATGTTGAAAGAAATGAAGCACTATATCGACCGACATCTATTGATGAAATACAATCGATGTTGAATTATTTTGCTAAAGATAAATTTCCGGGCCCATATGGTTGTACGATGCAAATTGTTTTACATTTCTTCAAACTTATGGGACAGGAGCTACTTGAGATAGTAGAGGAATATTGGATCAAGGGGCACATTTCAAGTTCCATAAATTCAACATTCATTGCACTTATCCTGAAGGTATCAAATCCATCCTCCTTTACAGAGTTCAGATCGATATCTCTATGCAATATTACTTATATTCTTCTCTCAAATATCATTACAGAATGCATCAAGGGGATTTTATTAGTAGTTTGGTTTTCTCCACAACATGTCAATACATGATGCCATGTCCATATCTAAAGAGTGCATACACTCCATAAATACCAACAAATTAGAAGTAGTAGTTATGAAGGTTAATTTGTAGAAGGCATATCATTGTATGGACTAGTCTTTCCTAAGGATAATCCTCTTGAAGATTGGATTAGATATACACAATGTCGAGTGAATTGTGGCATGCATGACAAAAGCATAGTTTGTTGTTCTTATAAATTGATATGCCACATTTTTTTTTATTTTCAGTCTGCTAGGGGACTAAGGCAGGGGTGCTCTCTCTTGCCCCTACCATTCATTCTTGTTACGGATGACATTAGTCATAAGATAAACATGGAAAATAAATTGGGGACTTTATGTGGATTCAAAATGAAACATGAGGTTAGTATTTCCCACTTATTTTTCTTCGATGACACTCTTACTTTTAGGATGATATCTAGGGTAAAATGGATGATATTATAGAACATTTTCCATAGTTGTTGTGAGGCCTCGTGTTCTAGAATGGATCCTGTAAGTTAAAGACACAGTTTGCTTTACGTCTGAAGACTAAGAAGGTCCTAGTTAGAAAAACTCACAAAAACAACGTTAGGTCGAAGAGATCAACATGTTGATTCTGGTTGTATCTCCAGATTCACATTTGGCCTCTCAGTGATGGAGAAATTGTTCGTCAAAGTTTCAGGTGAATAGATGAAAAGGGGCATTGCTGGCTATGTGACTTTCCCACTACTCCACACATGGAAATAGTCAAGTCAATGCAGTAAAAAAAGTCCATCTCCTCTCCGGTGCATATTTCCAGTTGTATGGTGAAATTGGGGTTTGATTAATTCATATCATGGACACATTGATTCATAAGGTTATAATTCCTAAGGTATATCTATATGGGCCAAGCTGAGCGCAAATGTATTAACCTATGGTCTAACGTTTGGATTGGAACATATGTTTTAACCATATGTTATAATGACGCAAATATGGTTCCGATATATATATATATAATATATAATATATTATATATATATATATAGAGAGAGAGAGAGAGAGAGAGAGAGAGAGAGAGAGAGAGGTCTACAACCTAAGGTGTTAACAAAAACCATATGGCATATAAACCTATCGTGGGTGCATTATTAAATTGGCGGAGTCATATTACATATGAAAATTTTAAACCATGTATTAAAGCTATAGTAGAGATAAAAAATGGCTAGCAGAGTGTTTATGCCACATGTTAGCACCACGTGAGTTGCCATTGAAGCATTAGAGAATAGTTATGCAAGCCCAGTTAGCAAACGCCACCACCTCCAAGTTAACAGTCAGTTTTAGCACGGCTCAGAGGTGGTAGAGAAGATTGAAACCACTAGGAGGTTTGTGCTATCCATTCCGCATAGAGATTTTTTCTCTATGCCATGAGGTGCAAACATAGCATGCCACATCACTGAAATTCCAAGTTGTTGCACATATCAGTAGTTTCATGGCATCACCGCCGGGACATGGATTCCACATATACCTTGTGTCAATGATGCGGAGTGTGCATAACCGCCGGAGAGTAAGTAAGCTCACATACCACAAGTTTTGTAATGTATGCCTAGTTAACACGTCAGAACCACAAGTGTGGAGGTGGCAGTCTTGCAGTGCAGAAAGCTAGGTTGCAGTCTTGTAGTGTGGCAAACTAGGTGGCAGTTGTGCAGTGCGACAAGGTAGGTGGCAGTCCAGCGATGCAGTGGTATATGCATATGGCACGAGTTTTGGTAAGTCATCACCATCGGAGTTCTTGCCTCCAATCCAACAAATTTTCACCACCAATATACATTGAGAACTAAAACCTAAATATGCACCATACCATATGTTATATGGTTTTTAAACATAGAAATGCGCCGAGACCTCATATATTTGGTAATGGTGCTATAAAATAAGTTTTGGGCAATGAAAACTATAGGAAATAGTTTATGAGCCAATATGTTATGTTTTGGATAAGCGTTAAAGTCAAATTCGTTATGAATAAAATTTGTTATATAGCTTTTACACCTAAACTCTAAAGTTAGAGTTTTTAAATTAGGCTTATAACAAATTACTCCTAAACTTAGCCTCATACAACATTATAAATGCACCAAGTGAAGGAGAATTCAAGGAGGAGGTGGTGGTAACCTAGCCTTGTAAAGGAGAAAGAAGGAGGAATTCCAAAGCCTATCAGAGCCTTCTCAAAGTCAGAGGCGAAACCTTTCTGGAAGGGGGAAAGAAAATTTAGGGTGGAGTTGCACTCTAGTATTCTTCAGAGACAGTTTTGGTATATGCGTGCATATGCTCTTTTGAGAATTACTTGGCCATCCTTGGGACTTTTTGGGAATGGAGACAGGTATTGGAAATCTCAAACAACAGGTTTTCTTTCCATAGTAACTAGCAATGCCTGCAAGAAAAATTCAATTTGTGAAATCTCATGTAAATAAAATCTTTGAAGCATTCCTAATAAAATGGATGCCCATTCAATCCAGACCTGAAGATGTATTACAGGAGGGACGAACTCCATCATCAATGTTTACTGATGTTGTACCTTTTATTACTGTTATTTATTCTTCATTTCAGTTATCTTAGATGATGTTTAAATCATAATGATAGCTTAACTTCCCTCTTGCATTCACACATATGCAACCTTAGTTAATATCTCAGTTAAACTAAGTCATTCGATTAAAAGACCCTTTTAATCTTGTCAAGTGTTAGGTATCGATCTAATTCCGTAATTTAAAATCATATTTTTGGTATCAAAGGAGGACCTTACTGGGTGCCAAAATGGGTAAAAATTCAAGGCAACTCTAGTTGAAATAACTTAAAGAGTTCAATCAACAGTTTCAATAGGAGAATGTTGCATTGTGGTGAATGGTGCAAGCTTTGTAGGAGGATAAAAAACTATTATATGTAAATATTTAAGCTTTGCAGAAGAGTTGAAGGAGAAGCGGTTTGTTAGTTCGAAGTTCATCTACTAAAGGAAAAAGTGAAGTCTCACCTCTTCATCAGAAAGATGAAGACAGTTCATCTCTCTAACCAACTCCAAAAGCATAGTCGGTAGAAGAAGCTACCTTTTCTTCATATTATGAAGAATCCCCTTGTTCAACCACCTCACCAAGAAATGATTCGAAGAAGGACGAGGCTTCCAACAACCATGTGATTGGATCCTTTTAGTGGCATACCAAAGGAATGGGTATGTCATTGCTGAACAATATGGGATATCAGTAGGGACAAGGCCTCGGCGAGCATGGCCAAGCCAAGGTCCAGCCAATATTCATGCAGAAAATGTTGAAACATTAAGACATAGCCTAGTATAACCAATCAATATGTGACTACTATGGGAAGAGAGGTCAAATTGCAGATCGATGTTGGTCGCTACACCCCAACCTAATGCCAAAGAAACTGCAAGACCACAAAAGTAAATAGCCAAATCACTCTAGCAGTGATTCAGAAGGTGAGTCCTTAAATAAAAAATTTAACTTAAAAATTATTAAAAAGATTTATTCATGTATCTTTTGAGGTAGTAATTCGCATTGTGTAGAAGAATGCTAGAAGTAGAATATTTTAAGCAAAATAACGATAGTAAAACGTAATTTTGACTGATTTCAATTTTGTGAGATTTAGAACATATTTACACATTTGAATTGTAATATCGATCAATGATTTCAATTTTGTGAGATTTAGAGCATACTTAATATCAATCCATAATTTGGGTTGGGTCCCATTAGGTAAAATAATTATATTTTATGTAAAATGTAGATATAATGTTGTTTAAAAAATAGTGTATATATATGAAAATATTGGAGTATAATTTTAAGTTGATTTTTGTTTGTTTGTTACAAATTGTTATTTTATGTAAAGAAATATGCTCAAGGTTTAATATTTAATGGGCATATGGTATAATTAATAATAAGTTTTTTTTTTTTTAATAATAATATATGATATGATAGTGTATCTCTTTACATAATTTGTCGAGGCTCACAATAAACCGTAATGTTGTATATACACCGTAATGTTGTATTTATTGTTAATTTGCTAATAAAATTATAATATATATATATTTTAGTTTTAAAATATATTATATAAAATTTAAAATTAATTAGTTTAATATTTATTTATATTTTTTGTGATTAGCAGAATCAGTTGGTTCTGTATTCACATTACATGGTATTCACATTATATGGCGTTGATCCTTTATGGTTGTCATTATAATCTCTAGGTGCAACTGCACCGCCTCCAAACACAATATTCACATCACATGGTATTCACATTATATGGGGTTGATCCCTTACAATTGTCACTATAATCTCTAGGTTCAGTTTAATCTCTAGGTGCAACTGCACCACCTCCAAGCACAAAGCACTTGTGTGGCACCAACACCTTAGTAGTACATTCACTAACCAACAAACAACATCCCTAAAGACTAATTATATATATATATATATGAATGAAGAAATACATAACAATGTATCAGTAATCCTTAAATCAATATAATAATTGAAAATAAATTGACATGGTAAATTCATCCAAAAATTCTAAAACTAAGTTTGTAATTAAGTGATAATGACAATATAAATGATGAAAGCACTCCTCAACACAAATTAATTAGATAATAAACAAATGTAAGAATATTTCTATCCCTAAATGATTAGTTACAAATTTACGACTAGTAACAACTTTACTAAAAAGTAATGCTAATAATACCTTAAGGTTGTCTTAGAGGTCAATATGAATAATTACAACTTTACGATTGGTAACAAATTCACTAAAAAGTAATGCTAATAATACCGTAAGGTTGTGTTAAAGGTCAATAAATATACAAATTATAAGAACATGTTAATCTTTGTTATTAGTATTAACCTTTCAACTATCCTTTAAAAAATAACGTTCTTGTCTTTTCATCATATAAAAAGTTTACCAACATGATATTTCAATTCAAATATAATAATTTTGCACATGAACATCCAATATTAACATTTCAACTACTCTTTAAAACATTTAAATTTAGTGGTCTTTTCAACGTATAAAAAGTTGACCAACATCATGATCTTTCTTTAAATATAATGATTTTTCTCCATGAGCATTTAAGAGTGTAGATATATAAAACCAGATGTATCTAAGTGGCTTTTTCAAGTTTGGCAATGAAGCACATTCATGATGAGAAAACAAAATTCTTACATACATCCTCTAACTTTTGAAAACTCAAGAAGGTATTTCTCTTTCCCAACCTAAGTATGCATGCTATTTATTAGTTATTTCTTTCACATAGACAATTGTAAACTAACCCTATCTCCCTTCCAAAATGAAGCTATTTTTTCAATGACCTACAACTCACTTGCTTCACTTTCCCAACCTAAGCATGAATGTGACATTCATCATTGATTTCACATGGTTGATTACAGATCAACCACATCTCATTTCAAGTGTGGATTTTAAAAAAGTTCCTCTTAATTCTCACTCGCAATGGACATAAATTTATACCTATAGGAAGTTGGTGTCATATTGTATCTAGCTCTTACTTGACATTTTTGTTATCATTGGTCCTATTGCCTAGAATGTATAATATTCTCAGAAAAACCATTGTAAAAACCAAAGAGGATATTTTGGTATATCTAGCATATAGTTTAATTTGCTATTTATTATATTACATGAATATCACATTTGTTTGATTATTGTATAGATTCCAATTGGGCTTAGGCACCTAATGATCAGATGTTTATTGTAAGATGTATTTTAAACCTTAGTTTTAAAGCTATCACTTAGATTTTCAATAGACAAAACTCTATATCTTTATTTATTAAATTTAGGATATCAAGCAACAATTTGTGCAATTTTAGATGTTATTTACTTATACCAGCCTAGATTCATGTAACTATGGATCTGTCATGCACCGATAGGGATTAAATCACTTTAGGTTCAAACCTTCTCTTTGGAGGTATAATTTGAGGAAATGTTTGCAACTTGAGGGATTCGATCCTTCCGAGCACATGATAGATCTAGAGTTATATGGATCTAGGTTGGTTACAATTGAGGGCAACAATGTCACATTTTTAGATTATCATTATTATGTATATCTTTGAGGTAAACTTATACTTTGGAATTTATATTATTTTTTCTTTGCTTGACATGACCATATCATTCTTTTTTTTTTAATTTAGTCTGTGTTGCTCATCTTGAATGGTTTGTATGTCTATGTTTGGATGCTTTGAGTGGTTTGTGTATTTATGTGTTTGGATTTGGATGGTAATGTTTCAGACTACTACATTTGTTATCTTTTATTTCTATATGTGTATGTAATTGTATGTTAGTAATTAGTTTGTGATGAATAATGGAGACAATCTTGTGTATTCTGTTGGCATGCTCTGGTGGGGAGATGGATTAGCTCCTTTCAATGCTCATAGTGGCAATGGTAATTAAGCTTACAAGGCCCCTGGTTGGATGGTATTGCTGCCAGAGTAAAGCCTTTAATTTTGGAAAATTTTGTGTGTGATTTGGTCTTCTTTCAACTAAAATTGCCCCCCACCTCAACAGAAGACAACCCCACGTTCAAACTTGTGAAGGCATTTCCTTCCAGCAGTCAAGATAGTAGTTTGAGGAGGAGTGTGGTGCTTGGGGGGAGTCATTCGCATGGTTTGGTGTGGAAGGACACACTAGTAGTGGTTCACAATGAAAGAAGGACATTTCAAATGTTGTGGCAAAGTGGATGACTTAGACGGGATGGGGGAAACTAGGGAAGAGAAAAGCGCGCAAAGGAAGGAGAATTGGTTCCTCCTATCAGGAATTCACCTAGACAAGTGGTTTTACCTTCCCCTTTTAACTCCATCAAAGCTCAAATCCTTTTTTTTAATGCTTCGTAGGTTAGCTATCACAATCATAGAATGAGGACCATGCTAATTTGGTTAGTTTATTGGCTAACATCCTCCAGAATCAATGTTGTATCCTCTTGATATTTAGTAAAATTGTACAATACTTGAAATTGAAATTATGAAAGTCAAATTGCCTTAATTATTTAACTACCTTTTTCATTCTCTTTCATTTAGTATTTGTAGAGTATATTCACTATATTTAAGCTGAGATATAAATTAAAAAGCTCACTATATTTATGTTGTACCTGTCTTTATTTAAATTAAAATGCATAATTAGAATCAATGCCTTGAAAGTCCCATTTTGTACCTATATTGTGTATAACTTAATCTTTTCTGCACTACTAAGCATACAAAATAGTAAGTCAAATTGAAATTCCATGGTATATTGATTTGGTTGTTTATTAACATGTTACTTAATTTATTTCTAGCCCCCTTTTATCCCACACTACTAACATTGAGTTTCAATTTATTTATGAGAAGAACCCTTGAAATAATACCCCACTCCATATGAAGAAAGTTATAAATTCATTCCAAACCAAATTATTTTTAATTTTTGGCCTGTTAATATGACTTTATGACCTTTATAAAAATGGTTGCATATTTATTCTAGTTTTTAGAGATGCGTTAAAATTTACTTAAGCATATTTTTATTGTATCGTGATTTTTTTTGTTATTTAAAATGTAATTATTAAATGTATAAACGAATTTAGCGTCTTGAATTTTTTTTTTGTTCGGTAGTTTCGTTATGGAGGTATCACAATTCAAATTTAAAATCATAATTTAAATTTATGCGAGAGAATGGGTTGTTCAATATCCATAGCTAGAGCCTCATCAACGCCTTTATGATGTATAGCTCAGTCATATCAATCACTTGCACATGATCACAGACATGTTTGTATGGCCTATAAATCCCATCCTACCTCACCGAGGATTTTAACAATTCAAAATATTGTTCTACAGTTAATTATGTTTAATATTATTATATATTTACATTTTTGTTTTTTAGTAGAGCTCACATTCCTTTATTAATTAAATATTTAATTTTTTTAATTTGTTATTTTAAAAAGACATGTGTCAACTCTATGTTAAACATGAACATACTTACACATCACCCTCATACTAGGTTGTAGAATGTGCCTCTCAGTGCAGCAAATTATTTAGATTTTGAATTTTGTATCAACATCCACCCAATCTCTAATGTGACAATTAGAGTGTTAATTAACTCACAAAGGATCTAGTTGAACTTTAGTACATCAAACATGTTGAATTACACATTCACTTCATTTAGAAGATTATTTAAAAATGCACCCTTTAATAGATTTATTTCCATATGGATGATCAAGTACTTACTAAAATTTTCATGATACCCCTCATGGAGGCCAATTTCTTAAAGCTTTAGATGATGTGAGGAGTTAATGAAATTTTCATTAAGGGGGTATAATTCCTAATGCATCGTTCCTTCTTCTTTGTATGTCATTGGATTCAATCCCAAGTTGTTCTTAAGGGGTGATGTTAAGATATTTTGACATGAGATGTTTCTTAAGGTTCAACTTGGTTTAATCGCTATTTAGGATAAAGTGTGCTTTTAATACACTTTTATATTTCATTGTTCCAATGGTTATAATTATGCTTTACACATGAATGATGTTACAACTTAAATATCTCTTATAGTTAATGGCACTTGACATATGGATTAGCAATAGTTAATGACACTTGATATATGGATTAGCAAGTGATTGGCTCATGATATTTGTTTAGTGATCATGGAGAGTCATTTCTCAACGATGTAATTGAGAGATGTTCTTGTAAATTACCTTTACACATTAATCAATTGCTTAAATTTCTTGCTTTATTTATATCATTGAGAGTTTTAACTACATAAAAAATCATGTACTAATTATCAATTGGTGTATACTAAGTTTTTGTCTTAAAATGTCTACCTTTATATAACAATATACTTCATATTTTGAATCAGGTCATTTTAGGTATGTTAATTTTTTGTCTTAAAACATATGCTTTGAAAATATACTTTATATTTTGAACAAGGATAACCATTGGAGGAAGAGTATATGCACTACTTAGCTTTCTTAATTAAACTAGAAGAAATATTGACTAGTAAGGAAAGATAGTTATTGACCAAAATAGGTGGTTATCCCGTTTTCTCTAGTATTGAACTTGTTCTTCTTGCTTAATAAGATATTAAAATACAAATCATCTAAATCTTTGTCATACCATTGAATATAAGCAACAAATTCAAATACATATTTAGCATTGGCAAAAAATTCAACTCATGATCTAATTCAAATTCCTCTCAAACCTAATAAATTAAAATTAACCATTTAGTAATTCAGTTTTGATTTGAATTTTACATATATATCATCTCACTATCTAAACATTCCAAACATAAAATTTCATATTCAAATCAATCTCTCTCTCTCTCTCTCTATATCTCTCACTATATATATATAAACACTAATTAATACATACTTTTCATCTTAACGTCTGCTAGAATCCAATTTTACGGAGGAGAAAATTGTTCGCACCACCCTATGGGCAAAGGCATCACCCCTGTCACACCCTTACCTTCAAGGTGTCTTCCAACCACACATAGGCGAGTCTGGCATTGCCAAAAAAAATCATTTCATCACTACTCAAGTACACATACTACACCTACTCAACACTTAGTCAAATTTCTGCAAGTATTCATAATGCAGTGGAATTAACATTCATTCATTTATCTGCTTCAATTATATACAACAGAATAAAATCATAATCATAACACAATCACACACATTTATATAGGAGGGGAAACTCCCTGAAAGGAGATTTTGGGGGTAAACCAAATTCCCTTTTCATTTAGAGTTTTGAAACCTGAGGCCTATGGGTTATGGCCCACAAACGTATTGGAAGTGGTTAATAGCGATCTGGCCTTAAAGCCTGAACCATACACTTATTCAAATTTTTCTTTAAAACCCGGGAACACATCACTTTAACGCAATAAAAAGGAATTACACAGAAAACTCTACTCCAAACACTTAAGGCTAGACTTCAAAAAACATTCACTCCCATCTATAAATTGGCGGGTCCACACATCTAGTCCATCGCCTTCCCACTATCCTTCTATCTCTCTGATCTCCAATCAGCTAATCTCCGTCATCCATTACATCTCTGATCCAACGGTCGATGTCTTTTCTTGCTCTAAAAGTCACTTGACGGTTCTCTGGCATTGATCTACACATAAAAGATCCAATGGTCCATGATGATTTCAGGTAGATAAGTAGCACAAGGATTAACCTCTCAAAAAGAGGTTTCCTCTCTCCTCCTGACTGCTACGTGTCGCTTGATGAGTGGAATCAAGTGCTCATCCTTCAAAACCACTTTTGGTTTTGAAGCCGCCGAAATACCACTTCCACTGTTTAAAACCACTTTCTTGATGAATTAATGCTTATGCATCTAATCTTCATGATGACCGTTGATCAATGATTTGTCGATTGGACAGTCGACATCTATTTCCTCCGCCATTCCTCCATCAAGGTTCGTCGATCCTTAGTAGTTTAATCTCGACTGTTGATCTCTGAGATCAAACAGATCTTGTGCATTCTCACACATTTCCTCTTTGACACGCTTTTTCTTGATTTTGATGGGCTTACACCTTTCTCAGGCTTTCCTCTGCCTGTTGGAAATAATACTGAGAGGGGGTGGGGGGTGAATCAGTAGTATTATCAAGTTCTTTTAATAAATCTTCCTTAATTACACTTTGAATTATTTTTGCATGTCAGTACCATAAAATAATGAGCATGAACAAAGAAAATAGATAGTCACACAAAAGAACACCAGATATAAGGTGGAAACCCAATGTGGGTGAAAACCACCTGCTGCAATATGTCTCTATCTTCTTTCAATTAGAAACTTCTTTTACAATGATTTTGTACTGGTGCAGTCCTTTCCCAGTACGCAAGCTGCAACCTGCAGAGAGCTACAACTCTCTCTTGTTTTCCAGTCT
>APFE031072656.1:0-20883 GCA_000404065.3 Pinus taeda
GGAAGGTGTCCATAGATATTCCTTTCTATTTGTTTAGGAGTCTAGGCAAAATGTGCGACAAAGTTCAGTTTAAAAGGGATAAGTATGAGACATCTCTCTTCCATCATGGTTTAATCAAGATACTGGTGTTAGATAGCCTGCATAAAATCGGGAGGGATTGGGACTCTTTCATTTTCATGTCGGGTTTCCAAAGCAAAACCGGTCTAACCCCATTACCAGATAGAGAAAAAGAAGGAAAGACTCAAGAGTCTACAATGGTTGAAGAACCTACACTGGCAACAATGGTTGAAGAGCCTACATTGGCTGAGCCTAAGAAGCAGGCTAAAGACCGAAAGAAACCAAAGTATAAATCAAAGCAATCAGGGAAACCTGTAGTCATTAAAGAGACACCAAAACCATCCAAGGAGAAGATGAAATATCAGAAAATTGCATCCAAGCCAAGTGAAGCTGCACCAGAAACCAGGATCAGAACAAGGAGCCAGTTGAGCAAAGAAAAAGGAAAGTCAATTGTAGTAGAAGACAGCCCCATGTCAAAGGCTAGTCTCAAGGATTTGCTAGAAGCAATTGACTTTGAACAAACCACATCAGTACAGGTGGAGCCCATGCCAATAGACCTAACACAGTCATCTCCTGATAGCTCTAAGAAATCAAAAGCCTCAAAAAGGCTAAGATTCGAGGAGGCTGGGAAAGAATTCATGGTCAAGCCTCGAAGGCCAATCACTAGAGGTCAAGCACAAGCAGCAGAACAAATCCCAAAGGGTAAGGAGACTGCCAAGGTAACAACAAAGCAAACCAAACCGTTGCCTAAGATAGAGAAACCAGAAAGGGCAGAAAAGGCAGAAAAAATAGAGAAGGCAAAGGAGGCAGAAAAGGCAATGAAGGCAGAAAAGGCAATGAAGGCAGAGAAAGTACAGGAAACTAAAAGAATAATCTATACCAGAGAGCAGGCCAAACAAAAAGGAAAGCAGATAGCCCAGGCCAAAGAAACGAAGGAGAGCAGAAAGAAAGAGGTAAAGGAAAAGGCTCCTTTGGTTAAGAAAGATAAAACCTCATCCACCAAGGAGAAATGGGAAGCAACTGACAATGAGATGGCTGATCTAGAAAAGACAGTATCAGAGATTGCAGCCATGGAGAGTGAACTTGCAAAGCTGAAGGCTCAGCTAGGCAAGTTAGCTGCTAAATGAATTAAATTTCAATGTTGCACCAAGTTTTTTCATTTTTCTTAAGTTAATTAATGTTTTTGAGGCATGTATTGAAGAAAGAAAAATAAGCAATTTTGGAATTAAAGATGAAGCTGTAACAGTCTAAAATAATTGAAGAAATTCGTTAAAGACTGTGATTTTGCAAAGAACAGCAGTTTCGTAGCGCGCTACGAAACTGCTGTAGGTGACTGTTTTTAAGGGAAAATTCGAAAACAATGCTAAGGTCATCAAATTTTGTGGAAAAAGGCTTCGAGGATGGAAAGGAAATCACCATGGTTGCTTAAGCCTTCAAAGGTTGACAAATGTAAATCTTATTGCATAAAGGTAAAATCTTTTGTCTTTACCAAGTTTTCATAAAGTACCTTTATGACCGCAGAATTAGGGTTTCTGGTAGGATTATCAGAATTTTGGAGTTCAACACCTGGTAGTATTCGTGAAGCATCCAGATTATCTAGGCATATGGTGTTATGGTATGGTCATTAAGGTCATTATACAGCTTCAAGCATTTTGGTTGGAAAATGAACATGGACTAAAACAGGGACCGGGAAAACAGAGGATATTTCTTCATCAAAGGCTGAGTCAGCAACACACTCAGAATCCAAGGCAGCCAAATACAGCGAATGCTCCTCAAGATATATTCCAGCTCCTACAGGAAACGCACAGCTGTCAGAGATCAGGAGGGAATCATGCAAACGAGGAGATGGTAGTAGAATTTGATTAGAACTAGGACTCTTTTGTATTAAAAGCACAATACCCCTGTATTTAGTAAATTAGTTTCAATATGGATAAGGTAGTTAATTATAGGTTTTCGAGCTCCCCTCATGCTGGAGGAGGAGACTCAAGATAGCTGAGTTTTATTTTCTATAAATAGGAGAAACTCTGATGTATCAAGGGTTGGAGATTTTTATGAAAAAGACAGAGTTCTCATATTGGTGTATGTAAAGTTTCTTTTCACAGTAATAGAAAGCATATTGTTGTTTCTTCCCAAGATTCATCGTGTGTCCCAAATGTTCAGAATGTGTGTGTTTTGGTTCTATGTATCTTATTTTACAGTTCACTAGACATGCAATCACTCTGAATTCATCATTGATGCTCAGACTTCCTGTGTATGTCTTGTTCAGTTGCAGTCCTTCTTAGTTGATGTTTTGAATAGTGAGACATTATATGCCTTGGTTTCTATGATTCAGTAGTTGCTTGTTTACTGTAGAAATGTACAACTCCATGAGCCCAATGGAAGAAGCCTTGATTTTGTTGTTCCAACCAGCTTAAACTTAATTCATTGTTTTAAAGAGTTAGCCATCTTTTTGCCCTTAAATGCATATCAAAACCTGTGAGAGAGCCCTCTCTGACTAGGGAGGCTAATCCTTAGTCTAAAGTCTGGTTTGAAACAGTTGCATGAGATCTCACTAAGTAGCAGCCCTTAGTACATGGTTTTGTGACAACAGGAGTCTCAATTTTACTACCATCTATGGCAGTCCAAGAATGTTTTTCTACGGATGATTCAGCATCTGCCATTTGTACATCTGTATTTTCTTGCTTCCTCTTCCATTCCATAAAAGACAACCAAACATTGTTCTTTTGCATGTATGTTTTCCATCCATGGGATAATCTGATTTTTTCTGGGTATGGAGTGGTAAGGTCAAAACTTTCAGCCTCAAGATGAGTGTATAAATCCCAATTAAGCATATTTTTCATCCATTGATAATCAATTGTATGCTTCCTACATCCTTCCATAACTGAAAAGAACTTGTGCATTTCTAGTTTTGACAGCTTCTTACAATTAGAAGGCACATAGTTGTCAAATCTGGATTGAGGGATTATCTCATCAAGTTGTTCCAGATATCCTAGACCATAGTGAGCCATGCCAGTAGGACACATTTTGCTAAACATGTCTTTGAGGCATAGGTCTTCATTTTCCAAAGATGGAAGCTCATGAATCATTAATACATGATGAGTATCATGAGGGAACGGTATTGCAGAACACTTAGGATTTAGACACAGAGTGACAAAATTTGTAAGAGGAGACACTCCTGTCCTTGGATGGTGGTTCTAATGTATGAGAGAATCAACAAATCTACTAAGATTTATCTTTTGATTGCAGCGTAGGAAAATGACTTGTAGGGATGAAAAATTTACAATCTGGGCATATTCAAATAGATCTATATGCGGGCAATTTACAGATGGTGTAAAAGAACTGACTGTATCTACTAATTGTGGATCAATAAACATGGATGATGCTTTGCAAGCTAAATCGATTCTTTTGCGATCTATTGTAGATCTTCTAGGAAAGGACACTACAACAGATGATGGCCCTTCATGTATATCAACAAGAGTAATCTTTTGCAATGTTGGAGGTTTTGGGTTATCAACAACCCAATATTCTGGGAAACTTAGGTCTTCCATTTTAATAATTTAATGTTCTAACTTTTGATTCTGGGTATTTGTTAGAACAACCACACTAGATTTGAATTCTTTTCTAGGAGCATGGAGAACTGCAAGATAGAGGGTATTTGTGTTTCTAAAAAAACCACAAGTTTGAATGTCAATATTATTTCTCTTTTTCTTCATATCAAACCTTGTTTCTTGAATCTGTGGTTGTAAAATATCGTTGATGTGATCATCAAATGTATATAAAGAAAAGTTGGGATAGCAATCAAAGTATACAGGTCCATTTGATAATGGAGCAACCATTCCTCCTATCAATGAATCTGAATACTTGTTATGTGTCAAATATCTAACTATGGAAAGAACAAAAGTATTCAGTCCTCTATGGACTAAGGGATTGATCCCTACCCTTATGCACCCCAGATGCAAATATTTGGTTCCCAATCTTTTAGCTTCAGCCTGAAGTTTCTTAGTGTCAAGAAGAGAAAGTGTTTGTAAAGAATATGAATTCTCTTGTATTTGAATAATACTTTCTTTGATAGGTATTATAGTTACAACTTTAAGATGGACCATAGATAAGTCAACATATACTTCAGACGAGGAGATACTGGGAAAACACCACTTAGGTGCAAGCTGACTTTCAAAATATTCAAGTTCTGCAGAATTTATAACCCTTTTAGATGATGAAGCAAACATATCCCTTAATGGATTTTCTTCAACTTATTCTTCAGCTTCAAGCTTTCTGAAAGAGATTGATCTTCTAAAATTATCCATTTTAGAGACATATTGTTGTATCTGCTCTTTAAATGAGATTGGCACCATGCCCTATGTTTTTACTGTCCTTTTCTTCTTTGTAGCTTCAAAGGATTTCTTTCCTCTATTTCTCTTAGATTCTTCTAACAAAGGACAGTGATTGGAAGTATGTCCAGGTTGGCCACAAAGCCAACAAATCAATTTATTCCACTGATCTTTCTTCTGTGTCTACAAATGAATACCCTTGGGTTCATAGTAATGTGTTTTTGGCACATATTTATAGTATCCTTTCTTGGTCCCTTTTCTTTTCCTCTATGGATATTTTCTGGATTCTTGTCTTTTTTCTTTCTTGGCCTTCTTTTTAGCTTTTCTTCTTTTTACTATGGAGTCATCTATAGCAACACCATACTTGTTACAGATGGATTTGCTGTCTGGTAATCTTGAAATCTTCTGCGAAGATTTATTAACTTGCATACTAGTGCATAAATTTACTACAACTTTTGTTATGATGCTATATATTTCTCCCCAAGTAAAGGATTCAAAAGGTAACTGAAAAGCATCTTGTTGTCTTAGATAATCTACAAACTTTGAAGGCAATGCTGCTAAGTAGATTTGTTTCCACAAGAGATTTTTTCTATCTTTAACCTCATATATTCTTTGAATCCAATCTCTATGAAAATCTCCATAATGAGACATTTTATTACATTTAATATTCATGAGAATTATCTCATGCTTATTAGCAAGTTCAAGTTCTCCTCCACACCAATGTTCTAAAATAAGTGAAGTTACTGCCCGAATCATATTGCTTTGTGGAGCTCCATTAGAATTATGAATGATATCTCCCGCTTCATCTTTCAATATCTCATTTCCCATTTTTGACAATATTGCTGGTGGTGACTCTATTTCCCACCTTCTCAACAAAGTTCCAGTGAAGAACAGAACAATAGATTTACAAGCTTCTATTTCATTTTTTCCCCTTAGGCACATGAGCTTGTATTCTATAAACATAAGATCATTTGTCAGTCGAAGAGATGTGTCTCAAAGCTCACCAAAAGTCAGAGAAGTGCTCCAAGTCTCGTGACTGAAGAATCTTCGTACTAGGTTACACTGTGGAAGATTTGAACAAATCCCATAGAAAACATTGTATTGTAAATAAATTTTACAGATTAGATGCTTTTAAATAGAAAAACCCACGAAAAAACTGGTCACATTCAGTGTTGTGACTAGACATCATTATTACACTGTGGAAGCTTTAAGGACAAGCCCAGGAGAACCATTATTCACCCAAGAGTGTGGCCCCTGGAAATCTTATCTAAGAATATCTAAAATAATCCCAAGCCTTTGTATAAATTCCTCATACAATCCTAGGCTTTCTTAAGATGATTTGGTGTTTAATCTTAGTCATGACTAACCATTCATGGTGCCTTTTCATAAAGTAACCAAGAATTCGACTGTCTTGATAATTATTGACATCTCCAACAATTTTACATGGAGAATGCCAACATTCAGTTAAAAATCCACAAGTGTCACATTCATATTGAAAGTCACGTTGGAAGAAAAGAGGATACATAGCAGTCTTGTTGAGGCGAAAATTGTTCCACCATTATTGAAGCCATTCACATTGTTGTTATCTTTGTGTGGTCCCCATGGCCTCGAATTTTACTCGTTTAATGAGTTTCATTTTTTCCATCTACATTCATAATGTCCCACCACAACTTTTTGTAGTCTGAAAAGTTGTAAATGGTATCCAAGAAGATAATGCTTGGATTGCCCTGTGGCCACATTTCTGGTGTTCCTCAGACCTCGGCGAACCTCCAGCAAACCTCTTGTCTCACAGATACTACCTCAACAAAAAATTTTAACACATGAAGAAATGAAATATATACTCAAGAAGAATGTATCATGCTCAGAAAATGGATACTCATATATTTATGCAGAAGTTTCTTTACAAATTTAGAGAGAAATTTTGAAGCTCTTTTCCAGAGATAGACTGTTTAGGCATTTATCAGATGTTGCGACTTGTCAAGCAATAAGTTATCTGAAGACTTCCTGGTCTTTCACAGGGTCTATCTTAGAACTTGAATTCTTATGAAAACACACAGACTTCAAAAACCTAAGAATCTAGCCACTTTAGGTTCTCACCAGAGCTCTCACTTTGATGCGCAGGCTTCTCAGATCCGACTCTAAAGAGATGGAAGCAAGAACTTCCTCCTCATACTCAAAAACTCAAAAACATAACCAAAATCACACTCACACTGTGAATGCCCCAGACTGATTCAGATAACTACCAGTGTGAATTAAGCACTGAATCAGGAAATCTCATATGATGAAGACCATGTTTTGCAGAAACAACCCATTGACCTCTTCTTATAATCTCTAGTTGGGACTCCAATGGCCCATATTAAACCTTAATCAATGGCTGAGATCATCTCCATGTCAATTAGTGTGAGTTTCTATAGAATCCTCACCTTTCTCAATTAATTCCTATTAATTAACTAATTTTCGTAAGTTAGACTTAAGGAAAAATTAAATGATTGTCAATTAATTTGATTGAGCTATCTCTAAGTGGAATTTCCATAAACGATTTATGGGTTTTGGAGGAATCCTCTGTTTTAGCCTTTCCACAAATTTTTAAGACTAGAACACCATCTAATGCTACAAAAACTAATAGATGACTTTGAAACAATAATATTTGAATGCCCCCTTGGCCCGATAATATTTGAATGCCATTATGCAGGCTGTCATGTGATGCAATCTTTTACTCCAATTGAATTGTAAACTCGCTCATCTAATCAACCAATCTAAAATTATTATCCCTATCTTGCACCATTGGCATGAAAATTTGACAAAAATATTGCTTATTGCAATCAACCAATCATTATCCAATGTATTAAGTTATGCGCAAAATTATTTTACTGAATAAAAACACGATTGCAATATTCACCAAAAATAAACTGCGAAAACTGGAGAAAAATCAATCAAAAAATGGACACAATATTTTTGGACAAAATGTCTCTATAAAAACCCAAAGGAAAAACCAGTTCTTAGGATCTTTGGCTTAATTATAAATTCCTCAACAAATTTAGAATCTACATAAACCGCCTGCCTAACACTAGCAAAGCTCCCACAAGTTTTTCTTCATTTCTGAACAAATCAATCTGGGAAATTACCCTATCTCCCTCTACAAATCAACTTGGCCCTTCCTTGCAATCACAATTTCATGCAATCACACTTTCTAGTAACTGCGAATACCTGCAACTGTGAATTCCTGTAACTACGAATTCTTGTGATTATGAATTCCCGTAATTGCAAATTCCTACGATTGTGAATTCCTGCAACTACAAATTCTTGTAATTGGGAATTTTTGTAAAGAATTTCCTCTAAAAAATCTCTCCTGACTTTCCCCTACTAAAAACCTCATTGGTGTCAAACCCCAATAACAAAGATCAGCATAATCGCTAAGGCTCGCCCCATCAATTTATTTATAATTTCTTGTTGAGAAATCAACAACCAAGATCTAGATATGAAATGATCTAATTCATAGCTAAGATCACTTAAAAACTTTACTAGAAGACTCCTGAGGAAAATTGAACATGTCTCGGTTATTACTAATTAATTAATTTATTTCCCTAAGTTAAAACTGATTAAATGATTTAATTAGACATTTCCATTCAAAATAATAACTTGAGCTTGGAGATATTTTCTACTCTTGTGGTCCTAGCCTCACTGACACCAATAGAGGCTAACACCCACCTGAGCTAATATCAACCAACGCTCCATCTTAGCGAGGAAGGTGTTCTATGTTTTGACACCATTGTTCTTTGTGCTCGCATCTAGAACACTTGTCACTTTGAGTGCCCCATGGCCCATTCCACTAAGCCACAAATTTCCTATATTGTTGCTTCAAGCTATGAATGCAAACTCATTCTCTAGTTGACTAGAAAGCTCATATGTGGTTGTCACTATATGTTTCTCACCCTTGTCCCCTTCTTGTGTGGGCAATTACTGCAATAATGGCCAAACTAGTGATAGCCATAGCACCTGATCTTCGACATGTCCTTCTTTTTTTCCTCCTTGGAGTTGGACCCTTTACTCGATCCCTTCTTTGCTTTCCCCTTTCTCACAAGAGAAACATTCTCACTGACATCTCCCTTTTGCTCAAAATTGTGCCTAATACCACTATTACCTTTCACAAGGCTTAATCAAAGTTCCTCCTGTGTGAAGTCGTTCCACAAGTGCTCCCAAGTAGGAAAATTGGATCTTCCACTAACCACTTGCACAAACACATCCTATTACTTTTGAAAACAATTCAAGGTTGTTCTCAAAAGCTCTTCATCATCAACCTTCTCTCTAATGGCTGCTAGTTGATCTCTCATTGTCCTGATGTGGGTGAGATAACTGACGATGTTCTCTCCCATAAAGTTTGTTGATGGTACCCCCACATCTTCTTGGTTTTATTTTCTTCTACTAAATATGGAATAATGTGGTCCTTGACCCCATCTAGAATAATACATCTAGCCTTGGCATCATCTTTTTGGTACTCATGCAACATGCTAGGATATTTTCGTACAACAATATGTGTTGTAGAGAACTCCTTAATCCCATGCTCTTCTAAAACAAGAAGGCACTAGACTTTCCAGACACCAAAGTTAGATTCACCATCCAACATATCTTGGTCCCTCAATCTTGTTGAAGCCATTACTGAAGCCCATGAGCAAAAATAAAAGAGAAAATATCTCTTTTACAAGCTAACAAAAGTACCTAGAAAACCTCACTATCTCCCTTTGCAAGTGATCTTGGCTTCTTTGAGAAGACTGAAAATCTTGGCCTCTCCTGCAAAAAATGCAAAAAATAACACTGGTAAAAATTCATCCAAGTAAATCTAGAAAAAACTAAAGAAATCGATCTGGGTATTAAACCCTTGGTTTCCTCTTTCAAACCCTGCTCTAATATACTCTAGTAAACCCAAGCACTTCAAATCTACTCTAATACCATCTTAAAAATCAATAAAAATATCACTTATTGCAATCAATGGGTAATTATCCAATGTATTTAATTATGATCAAAATTATTTTACTGCAAACACTACACGATCACAATATTTATCAAAAATAAACTACAGAAATTAGAGAAAAACCAATCACAAAATTGACAGTATTTTTGGACAAAACATCTCTGCAAAAATCCTGAAGGGAAAACTAGTTCTTCAGATCAGATCTAAGGGTTTTATTATTAATTCTTCAGCGAATTGAGAATTTACATAAACTACTTGCTTAACACTAGCGAATCTCCATCAACTATTTCTTCACTTCTTAACAAATCGATCTGGGAAATTACCCTATCTCCCTCATCAACTCAGCCCTTCCCTGCTGGTAGATATAGAACCTTCTAAGCTTATTCCCACTTAGCATAATGAAAAGAGGGAGAGGATGGAGTTTCTAAGCACTTGAATATATTTTCTAATGTCAGCAGCTCTACTAGAAGGTCCCTAGTCTGTAAAATCATGTGTGTGGTCTGTGGGGCTATCTGGTCATACCCCTAGAGGCAAAACAGCTCAAGTCCCCGGCTCCTATGAAATTCAACCATGTTTGGCTGCTAAAGGAAAACTATAGATCCTTGGTATCTTCAGCCTGGTCCCATTTTTCTTATAATAGTGAGTCAACCAGACTTCCCAAGCTATTCTCAAGGAAACGGAGTTTAAAACCAAATCTGAATACAAGTAGAATGTCCTTGGCACGTTCTTTGTGCAAGACACTATTACTCCGAAGTCTTTGATGGTTCAAAGACAAGAACTTTTGGCTAAGGAAGAGGTGATGTGGTGCTTAAAGAGTCATGCTATCTGGATCGCTGAAGCTAACAGCAATACAAGATATTTTCACAAGTTTTCTAAATATCGAATGAATCTGAACACAATCTGGAAAGTTGTCAATAAGGAGGGTATTTTAGTCAAGTCTTTCAAAGAAAATGCGAAGGTTGGGAGAATTCATTGTATTTGTAAAAATTTCTTGAAAGTACCAACTAGATGCTCGATTTAGGAGATGTTGAAGCTCATCCGGTTATGCCCTAGTCATTTGAAGGCTAGGAAACAAAGGATGAGCTTAAGTCCATTTTGGCTTCCATGAAAAGGCAATTGTCTAGGGTTTTCATGGTTATATGGTGGAATTCTATATGGGTTTTATGAACTCATGAAGGATGATCTTCTAAAGGTCGTCTGGGAATCTAAGAGACGGAAAAATAACAGTGGCTATGAAATTGAATTCCTTGGCTACTATCCCAAAGAAGAACGTTTTTGAGGATTTCAAGCCGATCACTTTGCTGGAATGTGGTATACAAGGTGGTTTCCAAACTTATAGCTTCTAGACTCAAGCCTCTTCCAAATGACGTCATATATTTTTGTTTAAACATTAAAATTCATGACGTTGTTGTTCTCGCTCAGGAGTCTATGTACTCTGTCAAAAATGCAAAAATTCCATATGTCCTACTTACTTAGACTTGTCTAAAGCCTATAATAACGGAAATCGACTTTATCTTTCAAATGGGAATGAGTTTGGACTCCATTAACTGTCCTTGGATGCGTGCAGTCTGCTTCGTTGCGCTGCTTGTTATCGATTCCCCTTCTAAATTCTTAGGTGCCTCCCGTGGACTCAGCCAGGGGTGCCCCTTCTCTGCTTTTCTTTTTTTAATAGTGGCTTAAGGGCTAAGCAAGATAATTTCTAATGCAATAAGTCGAGGAAAGTTGAGATATCTGAAATCACTCTTAAATAATCTCGCACTTGTTATTAGTTGACAATATAATTTTGTTTGGTGCAAGAACTCTATGGGAGTTTCAAGGTATCAAAAATATCTTGGACGTCTTCTGTGAAGCTACATGGAGTGAAATTATTTGGGCCAAGTCCTACGTGTGATATTCTTTTGCACACGAGGACATGACTCTGCTCCTGGACTTTGTGCTTCCATTTTCAAATAGTGTTGATGAAGGTCTCAATTATCTGGGCTTTCACTTGAAGCCAAATTCCTATAATCTAGTGGATTGGTTGTGGTTATACAAGAGAATTGAAGCTCACATATATCTGTGGTTGAACAAGTGGCTCTCTCGAGGACGGTTGTGCTGAATTCCTATAATATAGAGGATTGGTTATGGTTATACAAGAAAAATGATGTTGTGGGCCAACAGACAACTCTTTCAAGGATGGTTGATGCTCCTCATGACAGTTCTTGAGAGTATTCCTATTCAGTGGGGGATTTTATAGCTAAGGTTCCTAAAGGTATTTTAACTAAGATAAAGAAAACATGTTTTCGGTATTTTTTGTCAAGAAATCGTGAGAAAGAAGGTATTCTTTCAGTTAAATGGGCTCGTTTGGCTCAGCCTAAATGTGCGGGGAATGGAGAGCGCTTCTAGGTAAAATTTTATGGAAGCTTTTGCAGAATTCTATTTAGCTGGGTCGCTATGAAAGATTGGTTTCTCTTTAGCAAAGCGCTGGTAGGTAAAAGTTTATGGAGGCTTTTTCAAAATTCTGCCATGTTGAGTAATGAAAGATTCAACATGGGTTCCAACAGAGTCCTTCAGATTCAACATGTATGTCAAAAGAGTTGGTAATGGTAGTGAAAAGGCTATGGAATAGATAAAACATAATATAAGCAAATCTTTTGACATGATTGATCTAGGCCTCCTACACCAATGTTTAGGTGTAGAAGTCTGGCGAACAAGTAGCATCATTTTCATCTCACAATCAGAATATGCCAAGGGTTTGTTGGATAGGTTCAGAATGATATATTGAAAAATTGCCTCTACACCTATGGATAAAGGACTTTAACCTTTAGCCTAGACAGACTCTAAGGCAGTTAATGAGTCCATATACAAGAAACTAGTGGGGAGCTTGATATATCTTACAACCACTAGACTTGACTTATGTTTTGTTGTGAGCTACATTTCCAAATTCATGAAAATGCCAAAAGTAGATCATTGGACTACAACAAAGCGGGTACTAAGATATGTGAAAGGGGCACTTGACTTTGGAATTCTATATAATAGAAGAAAATAACCTAGGTTGTGTGGATATACAGATTCAGATTGGGCAGGTTTTATTGATGGCAGAAAATCCACTTATGGGTATGTCTTTAGCCTTGGCACAGGTGAAGTCACATGGACCAACGAGAAGCAACATGTAGTAGCCCTTTCCTTGACATAAGCAAAAGATTGAGGAGTAGCGAGAGGAGTGTGCGAGACAGTTCGGCTCAAAAGGATGCTATCAGATATGCATATGCAACAAACACAGCCCAAACCCCTCTTTTGTGACAATCAAAGTGTGATGAAATTTTCCAAAAATACAGTCTTCCATGAGTGGTCCAAACATATTGATATACATTGCCATTTCATCAAACAACTTGTTGAAGATGGACCTATTGAGCTGCAATATTGTCCCATAGAAGATCAAACTACAAAAATTCTTACGAAGCCTTTGGGTCCTGAAAAATATGTAAAATTCTGGGATAAGCCTGGTGTAGTTAGTAAATTGACCATTAAGGGGCAGTATTAAATTATGTAATAATGGTCAATTATTGAATAGACTTAGGCATTTAACTTTATGTTATATTTTTGATCTTATGTCTTAATGATCAATCCCACATTCATAAAGTGGATTAACTTAGTGCTATTGTAACCTATATAGGAAAGTCTTCACTCTCTTATTAATTACATTGAATACAAAAAACTCATTACTTTCGAGTTATTTCTTGGTTTCTCTAAATGCTCGTGTTTTCCTTATAAAAATGGTGTGACCAAAAAATCATGATGATCTTCATGAGTGTTGAATGTTGTTTTCGGAATGTCTTTTGTCTTCATTATAATTTGATGATATTTTGAACAAAGATCCAACTTGGTGAAGTAAATTGCTCCATATAATTCATCCAACAATTCATCAATGACGAGAATGAGAAATTTATTTTTAATAGTGATCGTATTGAGCTCTCTATAATCCAAACACATACGTCATGATCCATCTTTCTTGTGCACCAATGCTAATGGAGAAGAGAAAGAACTTTGGCTAGGTTGAATAATACCTTCCCCTAGTATTTTTACCGCCATATGTTCAATTTCACTCTTCTGGGCATAGAAATATCTGTAAAGTTTGATGTTTGGAGGAACACTTCTTGGAATCAAGTGAATAGCATGATCATGATAAAAAATAGGTGGGGGACCTTCGGGAGTCTCAAATATCTTGGAATGATTGTCAATGACTCTTTGGAGATCTAAAGAAATAGACGACTTAGATGTTTGAACATATAGTGAGCATAATTGTGGAATTACCCCTTATTGTTCCTTCTTCAAAAGTTTTTCATTCCATTAAGGTTTATGATCTTCTCAGGTTTCTCTGCAATACCCCTTAAATCAATTTCCTTTCATTCCCAGAAAAATTTCAAGAAAAGTTTTTGAAATTTAAAATTTATCATCTTCAAATATTGTAACCATTGGACTCCTAATCCAAGATCAGCACCACTTATCGGAATGGAAAGCAATGGACTATTCAATACATATGCCACCATGGTTATACTAACTAATATGATGGCACTTTCCTGAGAAATTTATAGTTCCTCCATTTGTAACCATCAATTGACACTCTGGTGCTAAATATAAAAAGCAATTCAAATCCTTGGCTATCTTACAATGAATAAAATTATGGGTACTACATGAATCAACCTACATTATTACCTTTCTCTTCTTGATATATTCTTCTATCTTAAGAGTTTGAAGAGTGGTAATACCCCACAATGCATTACAAGATATGGTCAGATTCATTTCTTCTTTTTCAACTCTTTAGGTTGGTTCTTGGTGTATATCCTCTTCTTTTGATGTTTCTTGTTCTCAACACACTTACAAACTTTAGTGTATTTGTTATCACAATTGTAACAAAGCACTTTTGCTCTTTTTTCCTCTAGTTGACATGGTGTCATCCTTGTAGGTTGTGGGAAGCTAGGAGCAGCAAAACTTTCATATTTGTAGTTGTGAGTGGTAAACCTCCTTATTGCCATAATTTTGCTTTCAAATTTTCTTGCCACCCTTAATGCATTTTCCAATGACCTAGGCTCCAAAATGCATCAGGGGAAAGTGCTAATCAATGGAAACATCATTTAATAAATGAAGAAAAAGTGATTCAAAAAATTCAACTACTAATTCAATACTTTCAAAGACAAACTAAGTTGTAGCAATTTTCACCTTACAGTTTGATGGGTTTATGGTAGCAAGTTCACTTTGTAATCAAGAAGTAGGAAAGTATGTGAAGTCAAGTAGCTGGTTTGATGTCAAAAACATCTTTGATTGTCTTTGTCATTCTTCAAAATAGATTGTTAATACATGTCAATGGTATTGAACAATATCTTGTAGAGACTGTTTTCAAAGATGATTATGAATCACTAACTCATGGTTCTTCATGGAAAGAAATCAATTGTCATGTTCATAACAGGTTGTTTGACCATCGTTGCAAGTTTTTCATACTGCGGATGGATGGAACAGGTCACCAACTCAAAATGTGCCATGGTCAGCATCATCTGAGTCATCACTTGTAGGTGATTAATCGAATGTATTGGTACATCATCAAGGCAAGGAGGAAAGTGAGGGAGTTCTACCCTCACCGACTATTTGTTTAGTCAAACTTTTGTGGTCCAAAAGATTTCAAGTGGAGAGGATTGATCCAGGAGGATCTCGTCAAATTAGTTACACAGGTTCATCATCAACGTGCAGTGTCATCATTAGCAATTTAGTCCGGTGTCATTCAGTTTCGACAGTATTGTTTATGGCTCAGGTTGTTCAGATGATGTCTATGGTTTTTCATGGTTTTACATTGATATGGTTTTGTACCTAGATGTTGACATGTGTTTGTCATCAGGATTTGGTTGTCGACATGTGTTTATCGTTCCTCTCGCAGGATTTGCGTTTTGTCGTCCACTCGCAAGTTGATCATCAACATGGGTGTGCCATCCGTTGCAAGGGTTCGATATGGTTTGTTGTCATGTGATGACGTCGCAAAAGTGGCTTTATGACGAAGGTGTGTGTTGGGTGAATGTCACTTTGTGACAAATGATTGTAATCAGGTTTTGATGAATACTATGTATTCAACCCTAAAACTACATCTAATCCAAAACCTAATCCTAAACCCTAACCTATCAAATTCATTGTATCAAACCTATGATGAAAAACCTAAATGCTAAAACCATGTATCAAAACCCTATGCTAGACCTAAACCTAAGTTCTAAACCCTCACCATATTACAAATACAAAACTATGTATTAAAAATACAAACCCTAATTTAAATGACTCTCGGACTATGAAATATGTTAAAACATTAATAAACACTATAAATGTTATAACAGTCCCCTAACCACTGAAATAAACTGATATATATACAATAGAAATTAATGACAGACCCTAGACTTGTGATGAACCAAGTTCTAAGTACAACAACGGAGACCATTCTATCAACTATGACAAGACATGTAACATGAACAAACAACATCATATAAATTTAGCAGACTTGGTGTAGCATCAAATGTGTAGTATCAAGAATAGGACATTCAAAATGTCGTATCAAAACTAACTCTGACATATAGAGACATAGAGATATAGTCGAGACCCTATATATACTTACGTTGTCCTGCAAAAACATATGTCAGAGATGATACTCAAAATTCAAATGTAAACACTAATCATACATACCTTGTTGTAAGAGACTTACACTTGACTGTTGATGTGTGGCCCTTACTGCAGTGATCCTTGAATGCATTATTTCTCTTGCCTTCTAGGAGCTCGATATTGAATCTATTGTATCTATGTAATTTCAAATCTCTGGGGTCTGAAATTTTGTCATGTGGTAGCCCTCTGAGTCCTCTTTGCAACCCCACAGGTCTGATCAAGATTGGAATCTTCAAGAAAAGGTTATGCCCAATCTCCCACAATGACCTCATTATAGCCTGGTTCAGTAGAGTGAACTTATACTAAGTTCCACATGTCACTGTTGCAACCTTCGGCCTTGAAAATGCTACTTAACAAACTACAATCCATCCTCTTTCTGTGACTATTTATGAAATTTCAATCCAATGCTCAGAAATAAAGTTATGACGATTTTCCCAACATCACCTGATTGACATGGAATTTAGGAGCCTACAAAAACCCTAACTTCCTCAGATCATATCTCCAAAAATATGGCAAACCAAGATTTGAAATTCAGTCACAAGGTTTATCAAGATTTCGGCTCAAATGGATTTTAATTTTAGCTTTTGAAACTTCACAGGGAAGAAAAAAACAACTCATATTCATCTATACAATTCAACTCATACAATTCCATACTACAACCATCATAGTCTTCTATACAATTCTGAAATTTTGATGGAAATTCTCTGAGCTTACAACAACAACCTAGGATTAAAATTTATTACAAAAGTACTCCTTTAGTAACTAGGAAAATCATAGATAATAACTCCAAATTAAACAAACTATAGTAACAACGTAAAGAATCAGATTCTCAATGCAAAATGGCTGTATAGGATCATAAATAATTCAAGAAAATTATGGATAAAAACCTTGAGGCGAAGGGTATAGATTACACAAAACATGATTAGCTAAAACAAGAATTAATTGATTGTTTCTCAAGGAGGATATCACAATAGATGTGAGGGAAAATGAAACAAGGCTTAGATAAGCTAAAACAAAAGATAACACAAGAGATCAAGAGATAGCTTAGTGTAAGTATGAAGGATGAAATGCCATTATGCATGGAGAAATTAGAGAAAATCCTCAAAGAAAAAGAACTATTGACCCACACAAAATCCTCCAAGTATAACCAATCCATAATCGAGTATGTCCCAAAATGGCTTAACAATGATTAATATCAAAAAATCATCACCCTATAAAAATCAATCAATTAATATATAAGTACCTAATGAGGGTAAAACTAAAGTTATCAAAATATGATGGAGATGAAAAGCAAAGTGTGGTTTGGATTAACAAAGCAGGAGAGTGCTTTGAAATACATAATTTTTATTTCATGTAAGCACTTATAATTAATACATATAAGGAAGTTTGCAACTAGGGTGTGCTCCGTCAAAGAAGATACAAAAACAATTTTTTTAATAGGTTTCAAGGGATGGTAGAAAAGATGTTTTTGGAAAACACGTAAATATACAACAAAAATATATGTAAAAGAATACAAACATGGAAGGGAGACATTAGCTACACAATTATTTAACTTATCAAATGATCAACTACTAAACACTATTATGTACAAATTAAAGCCACACATAAATGTTGAATTATCAATCATAATATCACAACAATGGAAAAACTTTGACATATGGAAAAACACTGTAAAAAAATAGCTAAAAGAGTCGACTCACAATTATTACAAGGTTTATTCAAGGAAAAAGCTACCCCAAACCACATTTAAGAAGAGGGAATAATTATAGTTTGGAAGCCCAATGACAAAGGGATGAAAAATGCAAACAATTTGGAGACAAGTGATCACCAAAGCACAAATGCAACAATCAAGTCATAAATAGAAAAGAGAAACAAACACCTCCATCAATAACTCCAATGAAATACGAAAAAATTTAAAGGGAAAATACTTGTTATTGATGTGGTGAGAATTGGGTTCTATATCATACAATCACCTATACCACTGAAAATTATAAATGGAAATAAAGTAGAGGTACCCACGGAAGAATACAACTTAGATTCTAATGACTATGAAAAATCATAAGAGCTCGCTAGCAACAACCACATGCACTAAGTAGACTCATAAGGAAGAAGAATCAAGGGTCGTTAAGAAAATTATATGACAAAAGAAAGTTCAATAATCTATAGTAACTTAGTAAGATATATTGCACCTCATCTATTGAACAATGTTAATAGTTAGACCATTCAAGATGAAAAGCCACAACACTACCGGCAATAATTAGAAGAAAAACGAAACCTATGGCATTAGAGCTCAAGAGAAGAATAAAAAATAAAAATATCACGTATACTTTTGAAACACGCCTAATTTTGTAGGTACCAATTTCGAAACAACTAAATTGTTTTGTATACCTTATGAGGGATCTCAATGTTACTACCATTTATGATAAAAAAGAAGTCAAAGGAACAAGGAGATTCCCTAAGTTTTTGTATAGGTACAACGCTTGGAACTAGAAAATGGATGTTACACTCTTACCACTGAGTGGGATGGACATAATGTTTGGAGCAGAATGATTAATGCAATTGGGTATAGATATAAGAAACCTCAAAAACAAATTATGGAATTCAAATGGAAATAGAAGAATTGCAAATTATATGGATTATGAAGCCTACATCATCTACTCAAAGAACTCACAAATATTTATAAATAAATCCAAAATAAATATGGCTTGTTACACTAAAATTTGTCACCATGACTATTTGCAGTTAGTATGGCTCCATCAACAGTCATACTATCCTCCTTGGCAAGCTTCATACCTCTGCTCTCCATGTTAAACTTTACGAAAGAGAGAAAGTCTTTAAAAAACATGTTTATCTCTGGGTACGCAGTTTCTCTCTACCTTACCTACGTGTACGCATCCCAATTTCACAATACCTGCGTCCTTGCACGCTCTGTATGTAAAGGGGTGGGTGCGTACTCCTGTAAAGGTCAAAAGGCGCGAGTTTCATCTTAAAAAAGTTACTTGTGGTCATTTCTAGAGCATTCTAGAAGTTTGTTTGACGTGTATTGAGCGCCTCCAGATGGTTCATGTATCCCTATGAAAGAGGAACTTATCCCATCAAGAGAGGAGCTACCCCATCCAAAAGAGGGGCTTATCCCATTGATATTGGACCTGATTAACTTCCTCTAGAGCATTATAAATACAGGCATTGGGCCAGAGGAGGGGAGGTTGAAAGCTGAACATTCCAAAGGGTAGATGCTGCTGGAATTAGGACTTCCTTGTAGAAGCTTGTGAGGAGAGATTACCATCCTTTCTTGTTTCTTTTGGAAGTGGTGGGTGAGCTTATCAAAGTAAAGGAAAACTCTTGCTGGACCCTGCGAGGAACTTGCACAACACCAAGGCTCAGGTTGTAATGGTTTCTTTTGTTTCCTATTAATACAAATAAGTCCATTCTTCTCAACAATTTGTTATTAATGAGTTGTTTCATATACTCCTTGGTCTGTATGTTGAATATGTTTTATTTTATGAGATATTCAGGTGCTATTTAATCGTTTGATTGTTAGTGAATGCAGGTTTCGAAGTGAAGGAGGAGCTCATCCGGATCGACGAGGCTGGACTACTACAACAGCGTTGGACTTGAGGTAGGATCTAAAACACTTGGTTTCTCGTTGATAATGCATGTTAGAGAAGGATTGCTCTTAATTGTCTTGTTTGTCACTAGAGAGTCTTAGGCTTCTGGGAGGTTGGTTTTGTTTGCAAGAATAACTCTTTCCGAATGACAAATTGGCGACTCCACTGGGGAATCCATTGATGTGATTGATTTATCCTTTGAGTATTACTTTGATCTCAAAAGAGTCTTTTTTCTTTTGTTTTTTGATTGCTTGACTGTGTTTTTGGGTGGGTTAGCATAGAGTCAAGTTAGAATTTAGTTTTTCTTCATTTTGCAGCAGTACGCACCTTCTGAGTTAGACACAGTGCGTACCTGTACGCATTGTATCTTTGTACACAGAGCGTGGACGCACCTGGTTAAACAGGCTGCCTGCGTACCCTGTTAAAATTGAGAAAACTCCAATTTCATCCCTTTTTTCCATTTAGATTTTGTTTTTCTTAGTCTTTACTGCCCAGATCCACTGGTTGTCTATCAAAAATCTTCACTTGAACTTGTCCCATTAGTGTCGAAAGTTTTAGTGAAATTCATTGAAAGTTTAGCCTTAGGGTTTTGATTTTTGTATTGGTCCTCTAGTGACTTTGGATTTAGAAGTTGTGGAACCTTAGATATCTCTGGTTTTGTAAGTCTTCTTAGGAGTCGGACCAGTCGTAAAGTCTACTCGCATGAGCAACCTACCTTTGTGTTGCCTCTTGGCGAAATTTCAAAATAGCTTGTTCATTTAAGTTGTGAATTTCGTTTTCAAAAAGAACAAAAAGAGTTTGATTTTTTGTTTTGATTAGTTTATGATTCTGCATGAACTAGTCCTTGGACTGATTGTTACCAAGTAAAACATCCCAGAATCATCATTAGTAGGCTTTTGCTTCTTAGATTTGCTTTTTAGGTAAATTTAGATAAATTCCCTTTGATTTGCTTTTTGAGTGAGTTTTCATAGATTTTCATAGATCTTAAAATTGCTTTGATTAGATTAATTTTACATGCTTTATTAAATAAGAAAATACAAAAAGATCTCCTTTACGAAGTTTGTTTTAAAGTAGCATTTGACGTTTTTGAAAGAGAAAGGAATTTTTCTTGAAGTAATGAGCGGTCATGTTTTGTGTGCTTTGAAAAGATAAAGAGATTATTTCTTTGATTGTCTTTTAAGAAAGTTGTTTTTATCAAAAGATTGCATTCTCTCAACTCTCTTAATTAGAAAATTCATTGAAACGAAAA
>APFE031072668.1:0-16832 GCA_000404065.3 Pinus taeda
ATAAAAATCGAAGGCGACTAGAGTCATCTTTTGTTTTTTCTCGACTCTTTAAAATTGAAAAGACAAGTTGTGTCAAAGTGTCTAAAATTTATTTTAATCGGAATAACATCACAAATTCCCCCATTGGTCTTTAGGTTGAGAAAATGGATTCTATCAACCAAGGATTTCCCCTTGGAGGAAATCCTAGTCCCTAATCCTCTTGGGGAGATATGCTGCACCCCATATGGCCACTTTGTCACTTCGAGGATTGACAATTGGTTTGCCTGACTGGCTCTTCTGTACCTCCGTTGTTCAGAATCCCGTAATTCCTGAACAGTCAAATCAACAACTAGATGACACTAGAGTTACCTCCCAACCTTCTACTTCATCTGATTCTCCCTCTCCTCCTTCCTCCTCACTTGATAAGGCCGATAAAGCTAAAAATCAAGTAACTGAGAAGAAGAAGAAGCTGAAAGAGAAAAAGGGAAATAAGAAAAAGGATCCAAAATCGAAAAGGGGCAACCAAGTGTCATCTAGCGAAAATCCTCACACCGTACCATCGAAACCTAAATCTCCTTGTGACATTTGTAATGGATGCCACTTTCATCGATATTGTCCCTGGATCCCTCAGATCTTAAGGGACTGGTCTCCTCGTTTGCACAATCCAGTGGCATCAACCTCTGACGATCATGTTGAATGCACACCATCAACCAGTGAAAGTGAAGTACATGGACAAAAAAGGAATCCCAGATTTCCTTGTAAGTTGTGTGAAGGAAATCACGCCATCCACCATTGCCCCTTCCTTGATGAGGCTAAAAGAGTTTTGGATGAATGTCTTGTTTCACCACTATGGCTTCCTCCTGGATATAAAAAACTCTTGCCAAGTCCTCCACCGGTTGAAAATCTAGCTGCCTGTCATTGTGGTCGGCCAAAGCGTCTATCATTGAAAATGAACCCTCTAACTCATTTAAAATACCTCACTAATAAAACCCCATCATTTCTATTCTCAAGTAAAGCTTAGATCACCCAACACTAATCAAGATCCCAAAATATGACTCACCCCCCTATAATTATCTATATATGGATCCCTCGTCACAGAGATCCAGAGGCTGGAATTTTGTACCTTATAGAGAAGTGTTGTTGATTTTTTGGTGTACATTCATAGTGTTGGGTGATCTAAGCTTTGCTTGAGGTGAAGAAGGGCTTTCTAGCTGGAGGATGATGCTGGGTCAGGACATATGATTGTAATCCTCTTGCTACTTTTCATATTAATAAAGCTATTCTAGTTTTCTTCCATATTCTTGTGTACTTGTTTATATATGCATTTGTATGGTTAACACACATCTGGTCGTGTGTTATTTATGAATATAGATCCTTGTTTCTTCGATACTAGTATGTTGCTGTGATTCCACAGGTGCTCTTTGAAGCTGGGCAGACAAAGAAGAAGCATCGAAGCTCTATCAAGAAGCAGAGGAAATGAAGCGCAAGACTAAGGTTGGTCTTCTTGGTTCTGCTCTTGTCTATTTTCATAAAGGAAAATGAAAGTAGACTTTACTTGTTTGTTTCTAAGATAGCCACCCATCTTAGTGGGAATAGCAGCATCCGAGTGGACACTATTCCCGGTAACACCTGCGTGGGTTTGCAGTGAATGAGAAGCTAAGCGCATGTGGGTGTGGTTGGATTTTCAGTAATATACCCATAGGTTATAAGAAATATTCCACTGGTATATATCAGAAACGATTGGTGCCATCCAAACTATGTATTTTTAATCCTTCATTGCATGGCGTTGGAAGTAAGAAGCCTCATTGTTATAGGTGTAGCTGGAAGAAGTCGAATGGTTGTTGTTGGTGGTGCTGGAATGTAGTGTGTAAAGGTTTTTTGGAATCAACTACCTCTGGAGCGTGGATTGGACCAGGAGTGGTTTTCTGATGAAATGAAGAGACCCTAGAATTTGTTTTCACCATTTTTGGTATCAGAGCGGGAAAAGATTTCCTGCGGAAAGGAGTTTTTGCGTGCTGAGAAAGAAGAGTGTGAGCAGCCACGGTGATAGAGTTGGTAATGCGAAAGACTGGTAGGATAAAAAGACTACAATGTGTTTTGTGAGCGAGGGTTCAAAGGTTACATAGGGAGAAAGCAAGTCTTGGAAGAAGACCGACGTTGACAATAGTAAAGAGGTAAGATAGCATAGGAAACGTTGCAGAGGGCGAATGGCCAAGGACAAGAAAGGTCCAAGATAACCAAATGAAAGATAGTAGAGAGAGTTGAGAATTTCATTCTCAAGGGAGATTTTAAATCCGAACACATAGCAGAACAAAGAGGACGACTGAAGAAAATAATTTGAGACAGTGCATGCAAAATGCAGATGGACATGATCATGCATGGATCATAATATAATATATAATATATATATATATATATATAGTATATATATATATATATATATTATATAATATATATATATAATATAATATATATTTGTTTTCAATGGGTTCATAAACTATGATTGTAGGTTTTCAGTAGCAAGCAAAGGGAAAAGCAGAACAAAGAAAGCACTCTGAGGTGTTCCCAAGGGAGAATGGGAGAGGATGACCCAAGGGAGAATGAGAGAGGACGATTGAAGTGTTCTCAATGGAGAGTGAGATCTTGCAGAAGCCTAGGAAGAGTAAAGATGGTGCTCAAGAGGAGGTTCCAGATGGAGGACCATGCTTACCAAAAGACTGAGCGTGGAGAGATTAGTGAGGTAAGATTGCAGTGAGGAGGACTTGCTGTTGCGGAGACTTGTTGCAGTAGAGAGAGGAGCTCAAGAAGAGAGGATGAAGAAAAAGATGATGGAAGATAATTGCAGAGGTTCTAAAGAAAGTCACTATGGAGGAAAGAATGCCAAGACAAATGGCATGAAGAGGATGAGTCAAGAGGAGCTTGACAAGCAACTTGCTGACATGAAAGCAAGATTGGAGATGTTGATAGAGCTACTACAAGAACTCGAAGACCAGAAAAGAGGATGGACCTTTCCTTCAAAAGGGAATAAGGTGATTTGGCACTCATTATAGATGAGGTGGAAGCAAAAGGAGATTGCCTTATGGACAGAGGAACTCAAATTCTTTTAGTCAAGGATAAGAATTGAAGATGTCGCAGGCAAATTTGTTCAGAGGAAAATGCTTGAAGAAGCATGAGAAGCAGATGAAGTTATCTGCAAGCCAGAGGAAGGAATATCCCTGGATGATGATTAGGAAGAGGTGAGATCGTATGAGGGTCTCAAAATTTGAGAAGAGAACTTGCATCAGCATACTGAAATGTTGACAGGAAGACTAGAAGGAAATTCAGAGAAATAGGTTGGACTAGTGATAGAAGGTAAAACTGATGGAATCATGGAAACACAACCTTATGGGAAAGATGCAAATAAAGTAATTGATATGCCACATAAACTTCCAGCATTGCATACACCGTTGCCACAAATCTTGGCTACAATGTTCCCACTCGAAGGAAGTTCAGGTATGCAAGAAGGCCAAATGAGCGTTAGGAAGAGTGTTATATCAGTAGAAAAGAATTTGTTAATTCAATATGTAACATCTAAAAAATATTCCGTAGAGGATGTGCAACTTTCTAGGAGTAGCCTGAGAGAGACAAAAGAGGTCCAAGAGGGTTTAAATGACGTGGAAGTATCAGTTCGACGGGTGAGAGAAGACAAATCATCATTTAATTTTCCATTTTTGGTCAACAGAAACCTGGCAGAAATGCCATCAAAGGTAGGGATCAACCCTATTATGTTCCCGTGGTTTGGGATGCATATCAAGCCGATTACCTTGAGAGGTTGGCAGGCGGAGACATAAAATCAATTGGAGGAAGGGTTAAGTTGTCTACATCTTGTGTTCACGGTGATAGAGGTAATCTTACAGCATTAAAAAAACTCGAAATTTGGAAAATTTCACTTTAGGAAACAACAATCACCCTGTCCACTTAGGACATTCTGATTCCACTTAGCTAGTTAATGTATCAGTAACAGGGTTGCCCATAGTTAGTAGAGACATTTCTTGGTAGGAAGCATGTGGTCCTAGCTATTGTTCATCTCCATTCAATGGCTCCTCAACATTGTTTTCAAGCGATTCAGTGTCACTTACACAGAATGTAGCTCATAGTCCCGGAAGAGAAAACTGCATAGAAGGAGAGAGCTCAAAAATATTAGTGGAAGCAACATATAAAGATGAAAAGGGACATCCAATGAAGATTGTCAAAGAATTTCATGAAGAAGAGACCATGATTTCTAAAAACATAGTAGAAGATCATCACGCTGTCATGATGATAGGCATGGTTGAGTCAAGCATGGGAGATGTTGAGTTGATCAACCTGGAAAATGTACCTCAAGGAAGACGACATGAAGCAGAAATTCACCTAGAAAAAGGTGAAGAAAATGAAGAAGAGCTGACAATGATAAAAAGTCGACAACAGGATCAAGGAGAAAAAGAAAGCAATGCTCATCAAGAAGCTAATGTATGGGAGAAAGAGCTAGAGTTACTGGAAAATGGTTAAAAGCACCTATACCTGATGAAGATTGCAAGAGGTCTGTAGTAAAGGAAGCAAAAGCAGAGGAGGAAGTTCACAACTGTGAACCATGGAAAGGAAGCCTCGTTAGAATAGATGATGTAGAGGAAAAACTTGAAAACTCTTTGGAGTTAAGTCAACATACTGAAGTGTTGATGAAAGAAGAAAGTCCGAAAAAACAAATTGGAATACTATTGAAAGGAGACACACAGTCTGAATGTGTGAAGCAGAGGAAGATGTAGCTGGACAGAAACAACCAGCTAAAGTAGGAAGGGAGAATTAATGAAGAAGACCAAGAAGAATATCGAACGGAAACATAGATTGAGAACATAAAGAAACTGATGTTGAAGCAGACCAGAAGGCAAAGGTCGGAAGCATCAGAAAAGGTGACTAGTCAAGTACTAAAAGATTTTCAGCAAGTTAAGAGAATTTGTCCAAATGATCCTGATGCTACCAAAAAGCTTGAAGAGACTGAAACAAAAGTCAAAAAAGTTAGATTTATTGAGGCCATCTCAGTGAATGGTCTTGAGAATCATTCTGTTGATGATTCCATTAATTTTCATTCAATAAAGGTAGAGCAACAACATAAAATAGAAGGAGAAAATGTAACATTGGAATTTGTAAAAAAAATGACTTCAAGAATCAGGAAAATATACACAGAAGGTGTGCATTTCAAATATTATTGCAAGTAAAGGAGTTTAATCCTTCGGCTTCCTTCGGAGGGCAATCCTTATCTTTTTAATGGTAATTTTGTGGATCGAGGATCATTTTCAGTTGAAGTTATACTTGTGCTATTCGTATTCAAGTGTATGTGTCCAACTGAACTCTATCTTGAAAGAGGAAATCGTGAAAGCAGGAGTATGAACCAGATTTATAGTTTTGAGGGAAAAGTCAAGTCCAAGTATAGTGAAAACATGGTTGAGATTTTCGCTGAAGTGTTTTGCTGTTTGCCTTTGGCTCATGTCCTCAATGACAAGATTTTTGTTGTCCAATATAGTCTTTTTAGTGTTGATGGTATAAAACTGGATGATATCAAAGACATTGTTTGGTTCCGAGAGCCACCTAAAGAGTGTCTGATGCGTGAAATACTTTGGAGTGATCCAGAGCTCCAAAAATGGCGTGGACCTAGAAAACGAGATGTTGGTTTGTTTTTTGGAGAAGATGTGACCAAAACATTTTTCCAAGAAAACAATCTTGCGCAGGTGGTCAAGTCTCATGAAGGTAAAGAGGAAGATTATGAAATTGAACACCACGACAAACTTATTACGGTAGCTCCAAACTATTGTGACCAAAGAAGGAAGATGAAACAGGAAGCAGCTGACATGCATCCTAAACGGAGGAGCAAAGCATATGGACAACTCGAGGACAAAGTCTGGGATCCAGGAGGAATTTTATTTTTCTTCATTCCTTTTTGAAAGCACATGATCAGGAGATCATGAATCTTTTCAACCGTGAGAGTCTGATGCAGGAGCATCTAGTCCGGGCCAGCAATGTGAAAGGTGGTCACATGTTGTGGCTAAAGCAAGACTTGAGGAAGACTTAGTTGTTAAATTTGTGTTGATTTCAATAAGGGTAAGTAGTTAAGGGTGGTCTAATTAGGAATAAATGGCAAGTGATCATCCTTGCGTGGAGATCAAGCCAAGTGGTCTAGTTTGTTTAGGTGGATATCAAGATTGAATTATAACTGTATAACTAATTCCTTCATGTGTGGGAAGAAGTAGTTAGGTGTGACTTATGTATAACTTATTCTTGGGAAAAGAAAGGAAGGAGTAGGCAGTAGGGGAGAGATAGATCGAGTGAGGGGAGGTCTGCCAGATAAAGAGGGCCAGGGTAGAGCACACCCATCCTTGTATGGTCAGGCCGTTGAGGTAACAGTAATAATAAATATTCTGCACATGAAATCTGTAATAGTTTTGTGATTTTTTGACTCGATCTCCCCATGGTTAATTGAACAAGTGTGTAAGTGTCTGCTCAGAAATATCTGTGTGTTTTATGTGATGGTCAGTGAATGCTCAATGAATATATGAAATGTTGTTAAGGAATTCACGTCTGTCATAAATTAAATCCAGAATCAAGTTTTGTATGTTGTTTCAGAGGAAACTGTCATAGGTTGAACCCTGAGTCAGTAATAAACTGTTAATGTTACTGGAATTGCCATCAGAAATCTCTGCGTGGTATTTGTTAATTTCTAGTTCACGAAAGTCACCTTCTGGGTGCAAATGGACCAACATTTCTGTTGATTAGGGACTCGCTCGAAGATCTGGAGACCCTGCCTAAAATGGGGAAAAAGAAAATAGGACTGCCACAGAATAGGCATGTCAGTATGCAGGGTTTTCGGTAGAGTTTTGTGAAGAATTGAGCGCTGAATCCTGGCGGTATATTATGGAGAGTTGAATTACTTGCAATTACAGAGGAGGAGTGCTTGAGGAGAGCCGCCTCCAAATTGTGTTAAAACTTCGATGCGCTCACCATGGACAGCGCTACATAGAGAACAATCGGTCGATGAGGTGCAGAACCAGCGTTTGAAAGTGTTGTCCCTAGCATTTAGAGTGTTTTCATTTTCAGGTATTTTTGTTTGCAGTTGTCATCATGCTGAGCAAGGTCTCGTTTCGGAGGTGCGACACATCTTTAATTCCCTGCGTGGGTTTGCAGTGAATGAGAAGCTAAGCACGTGTGGGTATGGTTGGATTTTCAATAATATACCCATAGGTTCTCAGAAATATTCCACTGATATATGTCATAAACGATTGGTGACATCCAAACTGTGTATTTTTAATCCTTCATTGCATGGCATTGGAAGTCGAATGGCCATTGTTGGCGGTGCTGGAATGTAGTGTCTACATGTTTGTTGGAATCAACTACCTCTATAGCATGGATTGGACCAGGCGTGGTTTTGTGATGATACGAAGAGACCCCAGAATTCGTTTCCATCAATTTATTTTTTTCCTGAATGGAGGAATGAAAAAGAATGTGTGGAAGGTTAACTAATTATCTTTTGATGGGAAATTTCAAGAATTTTAATATCGATGATGTATGAATATTCAAAAGAATATTGGAGAAACTAGTGTATATATTATGTTTTATGTAATATAATTTTTTATAACAAACAATAATAAAGGATTATTTATATTTATAAACAAAAAACCAAAGACACATGATATCTAGACTATTACTTCGCTATTGAAGTACTTAAAAATTTAAGGCATGTATTTTAAAAATTTAAGGCATGTATTGAGTTTCTGAAAGTAGTACTTTGGAAAATTGATGGAAAATTTTAGTATGGAAAATTGTTTTTTAGGTTGGTAAATAAACTAATTTATACATTAAAATAAGGGAAAGTTATTTTGGGATGTAAAAAGATATAGATAGCTTAAGGAGAGTATTATAGAACTTATTACAATAAAAGTATTAAGTTGATTTTCAATTCGGATTTCTCTATGTTCATGCAAGAATTTTATGAAAGTGTTGGTACACTGTACAAAGAATTTTAATATAATTAAAGGGAATTCAAATCTTTGGGATCAAACATTCTGAGGATGACCACAATCTCATTGCACACTCGGATTTTGAAATCAAGGGGATATGGAGAAATGGGTGTCTACTTCAAGATACATCAAGAGTAACAAATGATTAGCTATTTCTTGAAGCTCACACAAAAAATACATTCTAGAAAATTCAGCAATAAAGCAAAATAAACTAGTCATTTAAATTCTACATTGTTTCACAAATAAACAAATTGTAAACCACATCATCTAAATGCTTTAGAAAAACATATTGGAAAATTTTAAAAATATGCTTAAACTTTCAAAGTTTAATTTCACATTAAAAGACTAATGCTAGTATAGAATCCTTACCATTACACATTACAAGACTATTGCTAATATAGAATCCTTAGTATTATCATAAATTGTGAATATTCTTGTAAAAGTTAGTTTGGAAAAAATATGAATTGTAATTAGACATGAAGAACCATCATAAATTGTGAATAATCTTATAAATATTAGTTTGGAAAGAATATGAAGAGTTCTAATTGCATATGAAGAAGTGTTTAGAAAGACGCTGAGACCAAAGGTAACCCAAGGATTTTATTTATAAAGGCAATTTCAATAAGAACTCTTAATGCATTGTGTTATTCAAGCTTCGAGTGATAGATATCTCACAGTAATCAAAATAGTCCAATAGTTTGTTGTTTCAAAACAATTAAAATTATTATAGAATAGATATTTGTAGAGAAGATGTAGTAGATATTTTAAATATGGAATATCACACATTTATAAATAGTTTATGACTATAAATTATTTAGCGTTGTTAGAGTGAAAAATATTTAAAATAATAATAAAATTAGAAAAGAAAAGATGAAATAAAAATAAAAATAACTATTAATACCATATTTTTATTCTGATGATGTTATTTTTTTATTTTTTACCCAAAAAATATTTTATATTTTTAAATCTTGGTTATCTAGATATATTTTTTATTAAAAAAAATGTTATGTAACTTGGATGAAATAAGTAAGTCTTTGAGTCCAATTCCTTTGAAATTTCGGAATAGGTAAGCCTCTTTCACTTATGTTGAAAAAGTTGATCGGTGGCTTGTCTAGATTATTCCCGATTATAATAAATAAAAAGAAAACAAAATTATATTTTATTGCGGAATAGGTAAGGGACATATCGCAACCTGAAAGAAAATACTATAAAGATCAAACTATATCCTACGACGAACAAGAACACGCAAAAGATCAAAATATATACTAGTGAGAGATGGCCCTAAGTTTTATATACTAGTGCAAGAAGGCGCTAGGTTTTATAATAGAATTAAATCATCAAACTGGGCGTATCCGCTGGGTTGTTCTTTCCAGCCATAATGGAAGTCTGATGATCCCTTGTTATCTCTTCCCTGCCATTCACGTCCATCTTGTACTTCTCTGTTCGTAGACTTGGTGGACATGGAACATTTTTGTCGTGATGAGGACCGCAAGATTTTCCCGCTAACCCCGCTTCCAACGACGAGCCAACAATACTGCTTTGAGGCGGTGGTGGCGGTTTTGGAAGATTGTTCTCGGGTTGACCGTCTGCAAGTGATTGCCATAGAGCTAAACCTTCTACTGCTACGGAAGAATGAACATTCATTCTTTTATCAGTAATCCCATGCATTGGCCTGCACGTGGCGGAGACTTCCTTTAACAACAACGTCATCACAAATAAGAGAAGAGCAGCATCTACAATAACAGACATACTGATTTTCATCTGCATGGGCAATGAGATTATCGGTTTACTAGTGTTAAAAACGATGTGTCAGGAATGACAACTTTTATGCCCTTAATCGGATACCGCCGAAAAGATCGGATGCTGAATAACGATAGATGGTTGCTAGCTATTGGTTGGACATAACAAAAATTATGGCAGAAATGCTGTGTAGGGCTGATTTGCAATTGCACGTAAACTATTTCATGAATATACAATACTCACAAAGGGGCATAGTCTATAAATACATGACGGAGAAGGGGATGGGAGGCGTATCCGAGTATCCGAATTTCTTGATCTGATGTGGTGAATAAATGTGAATATGGAATTGAATTCAAATTAATTGTAGTATATACTATGAAGGGAGTCTTTGTTCGTAGAGCACACGGAAGGGAGTCTTTGTTCATAGAAATTGCCGCGGCTCAAAGATATTTTAGCGTTCGATCTTGCGACCTCAGAATAGATCGTTTCAAACATCATGCATGTAACAGAGTCGAACAGAGTCTATTGGAGAGCGCTAGGAATGGAAGTATATGGCCGGGGTTGCGATATCTGATTCAACTTTGTTCATGGGGAACTCGTAGAGACCATTTGGATCTTCCACTTATTGAATGTCTATGTGGAATCGATGAGCGTAGCGGATCTCCTGAAGGAATAGGAATGTGTGACCGCGGTTGATGTTTGACTCAGAATCGCTTCCGGGTAATCCGACTCTTTTAGCGTGTTAACAACCCCGATTTCATCGTACAGGAGTGCGAGAGGAGATAATAAATGTGTTTCCGGGCTGGACAATGTAAAACTTAAATGCGAATGAACATAAAATTAAATAGGGCTCCTTAAATGTCGGAACAAGGATATTTTCTTGAACTCTTTTGCACTTCTTCATAAATCTATTATTTAAAATATATTTTTCTCAACGAGAAATAAATATAATTGTTTTTTATCCCTTTTTTTCCTTATTTTATTTCTGTTAATATTTTTTTTAGGGAAAATATATTTAGAAAAATGTCACTAATTTCATTTTATATATATAGAGGTAAATATTAGTAACACTTGATGTTTTTTAATTTTTACATGAAGTATAGGGAGTAGATCTCAGGTAAATATCTAAATCTAAAAGTAATGTTTAACATTTCACATTTTTAAATTAAGTTAATGTCGGTCTTATTTGAAAACCAAATAAACACAATATAAATTTAAATAAAACATTTTTTTTTGTCTACCTGGAAAAAAAACATTTTTGTATATTTACTTAAGAGCTGTGGTAAACAAATAAAATTTCTTTTTAGATTTACTCCATAAACCTATTTATATATAGGAAAACTCAAAAAAGGGGTTTTATTTAGGTGAAGCCTATGGGCTAAATACCATATTTATAAAAGAAGTATGATAAATAAATAAATATAAAAGTGGCATAAAGAGGTATGGTAAATAAATAGAAATATAGCAAATAGGGTTAGAAATCAACATTTAATGGTATACCAATGCTATGGCTCAAATACCATGGTCAATAAAAGAGATATGATAAACAAATAAAAAATAAATAAGCCAGGTTTATGGTAAATAAATAAAACCTATTTTTATATTTACTCCGTAAACCTCTTTGTACTTACTAACACTCAAAAAAGAAGTTTTACTTAGATGAAGCCTATAGGACAAATTATTATTAATACCATGCAAAAAAAATATTATTAACCCTAATATTAATGTTAAAAGGTTAATTTTTTATTATTATTAAATCTAATATTGAAATTAGTGTATTATAATATTAATATTGTTAAAGTTAATAACTTTTGATTAATACAATATTAAATTTGTCATATGATAAAATATATTAATATATCATGATATATATTAACTCTAGATATATATGGGAGGGAAGAACAATGACATATATTGATAGAGGTGCAGAGATAGGGGGAGTAACAAGGGAGAGATGGAAATACACTTAAGGAGAAGGGAAAGGAGGAATGAAGAGAGAGAGAGAGGGAGAGGATTGAAAGAGGTAGAGAAGGGTAAGAGAGGAAGAGGGAGACACAAAGATGTAAGGGGGAGGGAGAGAAGTAGAGAGGGAGGGGGATATTGAGAGGATTGCAGGAGAGAGAGAGGAAGGTAGGAGAGAAAGGGAGATGAGTAAGGATGAGAGAGATGACTTGGGAGAGAGGAGGAGAGGTAGGGATAGAGAGATGGAGTTGGAGAGGTAGAGAGGGAGGGAAGAAGAAATACATAAAGAGTGAGAAGCGTAGAGAGAGAATGAGTGACAAGGGAGAGATGGAGAGAGAGAGAGAGTATGTTTATGGGTGAGATAAAGAGGAAAGTAAGGAGAGATAGAGAGAAGGGGGGAGAGGAGAGAGAAGAGGAGGGAAGGATATAGTAACATAGAGAGAGAGAGAGAGAGAGAGAGAGAGAGGCATAGGAGAGAAAGGGAGAGAGAGGATGAGGGAGAGGAGTAGAGAGGGAGGGAGAGAGTAGAAGAGGGATAAGGAGATGGACTTGGAGGGGGGGAGAGGGAGGAAAGAAGAGATAGGGATGGAGTGACAAGGGAGAGATGGAGAGAGAGTGTGTATGTTTGGGGGTGAGATAAAGAGGCATAGAAGGGGAGATGGAGAGAATGGGGGAGAGAAGGAGAGAGGAGAGAGGGAGGAATATAGTAATAGAGTTGGTGTAACATGCCTACCATAAAATCTTATTTAAAACTCATATATTTACTAAGTTTAATACTATGGAGAATCGGTTGAAATCAAGAACCGTTTTGATTAGTTTATTACTTATTTAGTTTGTCATATTTTCCTTTAGTTTTCTATGGTTAATATGGTGGGATTGGTTGTAAACAAGTTAAATAACCAAAAATGAGATTATAGTTATCATCTTGCCCAAGAAATTAATTACCTCAACTATCTTAACCATTTTTTAGTCTAACATAATGAGACATCCATGAATTTAATAGACTTGATCAGCAACTTCACCTTATCATGACAGACATATGTATTCTCCTACGTGCTCTCCATACTCAAGTATCAGTTAGTATCAGTTCGAGAAGAGATCCAGAAGAGATTAACGCATACCTCCTTATTCTCTTTCTTAAGAGAGCCTAGTGCGAGGCCATAGTGGTTATTGTTCCTATTTTGGTAGATCAATATAAAGATCTTGCATCAAGGAATAAATGGTTATGCCTGGTGACATTGAGCACTATACCGGATGAGAACTATAAATTAATTACATGTTCTAAATAAAATAAGAATAAACAAAAAAAAGTAAAAATCAGTAAAGCTATCAAAAAGTAAAAACAAAAGAAATAAAACAAGAAAAACAGTAAAAATGGGTAAAGCTATCAAAAAAATATAAACAAAAGAATAAAACAAAAAAGCAGTAAAGTTGCATGTTGAAACATGGAGTGTGTGCATGTGGTTCCCCTTCCAATGTTTGCTCTATTTAATAGATGGGGAGGAAGATAAGAGGCATTCCATCATTCCATGATTCCATCATCGATTCTCTAGGAGAATAGTGTTAGGAGACAAAGGATACCCTGGTAGTAGTACATTGATTGAGGGCTCGGCGTGGCCTGTTGTAGCAAGATTTTGGGCAATTGAGCCTACGGTTGGGTGGAGAGTCGTCTCCAAGACTTTGTTGTACGTAGCAGAATTCAACTAGCATTCAACTAGCATTCCACAGGTAAGTTGTCTCTCTTCACTCTTATTTTTGTAATCTAATGTTAAATAGTTGATAAATTGCTTTTTGATTATAAAATCACTTGATTAATCTAATTAATTATGTGTTGTTATTTCGGGACTGTTACATGTTCCTACTCTAAACATTATTTCTATAGGTAATCTCGAATTCAAATTCAATGACTAAAGGTCAATCGCCATATCTCTAAATTGGCTATACTTTAATATGCCAAAAGTAGCATAAGCATAGTCACAAAATAGGCGAAGATGTACTTTTTTTGAAGGGACCCTCAATTAGTTTCGATACTTTTAGCAAAATGATTGAAATTTTTTTGTGCTGTGGTGTTAATTTAATTTTTTTTATTTTTTTATTTCTTGGGGTGAATGAAAGGTAGAGATTTAAGTATAAGGTATGGTTCTTTAAAGTTAAGAATATGGATAATATAATTAATATGGTTAACATAATTAACTATGGTTAAATATGGCAGGGTTGTTTATATGATTAACCATAGATTTTTATAGGTAAATGTTGGTAGTCATGGCCAACCATGTTTCTTATGGTAATCTATAGTAAATTATTGTGAAAGAAGTCCAACTATGCTAACCCATGGTCAATTAAGTTCAACCAAAACCAACCATATTCAACCTCAATCAACCAAAGTCTATCTGGATCAACCATGGTCAACCTTGTCACCCCCTTGAGCCATTAGTGTAACATTAAAATTAATGTAACATGAATGTACTAATGTAACAATAATCTACATTAATGTAACATTATTAGATTAACATAACATAAATACATTTTTATGTTAAGGGTTGACCATAGTAAACATAATAAACATTAATAAACTCTCTTCAACCTCGATCAACCCTCTTAAAACATTGTCAATCATCAATAACCCTCTCCAATAACCACGAGCATCTGTAGCCTACCATGCTCAACCATTCACAACCATAGTGAATCGTTGATAACCATTTTTAACCATAGTTATCCAACATAAACCATACCTAGCAATGGTCTACAAATCCTCTGTAGTTGTTTACTAGGACAATCATATTAGTAAATGTGGTTGATATGTAGGATATTTCACCTTTTATACGTCAAACTACATATGAAAATGATGTTGATTTTAAATCATCCACATTTATAAAATTTATTTCTAACCAATGGAATATCTAAAGGATAAAATAAGCTACACCCTTTTTGTACGTTTTTTTGAGGATGAGAGGCACTATATAACCCGATGTGTAGGCAAAAATGTTTGTAAAATTTAAACATTTATATGTGGGCTCAGTTAAAAAATAATAAAAGGTTAAAAGTAATATAGAGCCTAGTATGGGGGTGATATTGTAGTGTCTATAAATGAGTGTAAACATTAAAATCTTAGCTCAATTAATAATAAAATGTTAAAAAATAAAAATAATAAAATTCAATTTGTTATATTGTAAACCTCCAAATCAAGTTAGAAATTGTTATATTGTAAACCTCCAAATCAAGTTAGAAATTATGGTACGGGAAAACTTGCATAAATATTTATAACTTACATGTGGTAACTATAGAAATCATCCCCCAAGCTTGCTTTGGCAGGATGTAATAAATTAAGTTATGGAGTGGATAAGTGAATTGGTTACTCATGCAGAATAACTACCATACATTTTGGTGGGTTGTAAGCACTAGTAAGTCACATTCATGATTTTACTCCTACTTAAGTTGCAAGATGTAATAAATTAAGTTATGGAGTGGATAAGTGAATTGGTTACTTATGCAGAATAACTTCCATAAATTTTGGTGGGTTGTAAGCACTAGCAAGTCACATTCATGATTTTACTCCTACTTAAGTGCTAAGGAAGACATAAATAATGGGGGGAATTAATTCTTGGTATCCACATTTAATTACATCTTATTCCTATCCAACTTTTATGCAAATATTTTATTCAATTATGGTGGGAAGTAATTCATGGTAAATATGCTATTTACTTTTTCAATGATTTTATTTCTGAAAGGTTTTCCTACAAAACTGAACAATAAAAATCACTACACAAATATTAAAAGTAATGCTTGAAAATTGCAATCATATCCATAAATTATGACATAACATTTGTAAGCCAATTATTCACATGGCATTATATTGTGCAAAGGATGCAATAAGACCTTCAATTTATGGTGTAATAAAATGTTTGAAAATGTTCATATTTAATAATATTGAAAAATAATTATTTATTTTTTAAAGATAAGAATTATAATTTTCATTGGTCAATGTTAAACTAACAGTGATCAACAAACAAATTGATCAGTAGAGCGTTAAATTGGTAAGGATTGGTAATGATTCCATAACCATATTTAAATTTAATTAATAAGCACACAAAATCTAAATACTTACAATATAACAAGATTCTTAGTCATGGATATTCACCCCCACATTCCCAATGATATTTCTAACTTGTAAATAGGTTTTGTTACAATACCATGGGCTAATACCATAACTTATCAATACCTCATGCCCAAAAACCATAAATCTTTCACAATAAAAAATTAAAATGTAAAATATATTATACATTACATATATTGTTGATTACACAAAGTGAAATTTTTCGATCATATGTGATAGAGAGGGAGATAAAGGAATTAAGAGAGACAAGAGGTGAGGGAGAGACGCAGAGGGGGAGGGAGATAGAGATGGATTTGGGTGAAGAGACACGAAGAAAAAAGACATAGAGAGATAAAAGTAGAGAGTAATGGATGAAAAAGGAGAGATAGAGAGAGAGTAAGGCAAAGAGGAGATGGGAGAAGAGAGAGAGAAGAAGAGGAGAGAGGGATAGAGAGAGGTGGAAAAGACAGATGGAGACTTAGAGATGGAGGGTGAAAAGGAAGGAGAGAAGGAGAGAGGGAGGGAGATAGTGATAGAGTTCAGGGGTATATAGAGAGAGATAGTGATCGGGGTAGAGAAAGAGGGAGGTGGGATAGAAAGGGAGAGAGAGGAAGGAAGAGAGTGACGACTTGAGAGAAAGAAGGAGAGAGGGAACAAGTTGGACGGGGAGAGGGAGAGAGAGAAGGAAGAAAACATAGGAGATAGAGGTGCATAGGGGGAGGGAGTGACAAGGGAGAGATGGAGAGGAGATGGAGAGAGGGTGAGTGAGAGAGGAGAGAAGAAGGGGGGACAAAGAGAGATAGGTAAGGGAAGGAAAGATAGAGGGAGCGAAGGGAAAGAGAAAGAGAGAGAGGGAGACACAAAAATGGGGGGGAGATAAGGGTAGAGAGAGAAGAAGATAGGGAGGGAGAGCAAGAGGGAGATGGTGGGAAGAGATTGAGGGAATTGTGAAAGGGAGAGAGAGAGAGAGGGTGACAAGGTAGAGATAGAGAAAGAGGGTGGGAGAGAGCAGGGTAGGAAGAGGGATATATATA